>BQKZ01001576.1:72731-82747 GCA_036244855.1 Temnopleurus reevesii
CTCTTTTCCTCACTTGCCCCTTCTTTTTACCCCCCCCCCCTTTTTGTCTCCCTCCTTCTAATTTTCCCCTCCCCTTTCTCCCAATTATTTACCTCCTTCTCTCCTCCTCAGCTCCCTAGCGCCTCTTTCTCCCCTCCCTTGTCCCATCTTTTGACCCAACCTCTTCAATCAACTTCACTTTCTCTCCAACCTAACCAACCTCCCCCCTCTCTTTCTCCACCTTCTCCCTTCATCTCTCCCATGACAAAATATTTGTCTTCCTCTTTCTAATCCTCCTCTCCCTTGCCCCCTTTCCCCTTCTATCCTTTCTTCTTTCCCCTTCTCTCCTATACCCTCCCTCTCCCTCGTCCTCTTCTCTCTCCCCCTCCCTTGACTCTGCCCTCTTTCCTCACATGCCCCATCTTTTGACACCCACCTCTTCACTTTCTCTCTCCCCCTCTTTGTCTCCCTCTTTCAGATCCTCCCCTCCCTTGCCCCTTTCTCCCAAATTATTATCCCCTTCTCTTTCCCCTCCCTAGCCCATCTCCCCTCCCTTGCCCCCTCTCTGCCCCTCCTTTGCCCCTTCCCTTGACTCTTTCCCTCGCTCGTCCCATATTTTGACTCTCTATTCACTCTCCCTTTCTCTCCCCTAATACACAACCTTCTCCATCTCTTTTTCCACTTTCTCCCTTCATCCCTCCCTCAACAACTTATTAAAATATAAAAAAAAACACCCAAAATCGTAAAAAATACACCAAATCAATAAAATTTCTGATTTTCTATGAATTTTCTTTAATAATCATGAAAGGCAGGTGAATCCCATAAATGCAAGAAACAAGAAACAGGAAATGATTTCATATTTTGATGAGGTACATTTCAGCATAAATAAAATGAATATCATGGAGAGGTGGTGAGTATCATCAATGAGAAATATGTGAAGTGTCATGAATTGTTTTGATAATGTCACAAAAACAATTCCTGATTGTGAGTGCCAAATGGTATGCAAAATTCCATATGAGTTAGTTTAGGTTGAAAATCTATTTTTAACTTGATTCGTGCACTGATCATAGCACTTGTACTACTGAATATTTATATGATAAAATTGGTTGATATATATCCAATTCTCACAATCATACCAATATTCCTGTTTCAAAAACCAAATGGCAGTTTCAGCCATGTTACTTCCAGGTGTAGAAATTCTAATTTTTTTAGGGTAAAGCCCCGGTCACATAGGATCCCGGAAGCAACACGATTCACCTCGACTTGTTGTTCTGAGGCAGTTAACTGTGAATTAACAAAGAGTCGGAGTGAATCGTGTTGCTTCCGGGATCCTATGTGACCGGGGCTTTACAACGACAAGTCTTTTCATAGAATTGTCTTAATATGAACCTTATCTGGAAATCTAATGTGTTGAAAATAATACTATCAGTGACCTCCGATTATGTTTATTACAGATATTTCATTTCATGTATCCACTGAGTGATTTGTGTTAACATTTACGTTGATTGAAAAAATGTTCTTTCATGGAAATTTTGAATGAAACATAAATATGTGTGACCATGTAATCATCTCATTCATTAAATATAACAAGCCTCTCAAGGCGTGGGGTCTATTGCTCAAAAGCATCCTAAATCCGAGATTATGAATATCCCATTGAAAAACACATGTAATTTTATAAAAATATGTTTTCATAGGAAATTCATGAGCTTAGATCAAGGATTGTTTGAAGCAATCAAACCTTGCTGTAGATTTCTATCTAAAATATACAAACGGTTAACTTGAAAACTTGCACCCCAAAATGGGATTAACTTGAATTGTATACAAAATAACAATATACATTTACAATCAAATATTTACACAAGAAAATACTTCAGTAGTAAACATTTAAATAAATCTTTTCCTGAGCTGCCAACCATTACAAACTTGTCACTTATTTCCATTACAGCAACCCATTCAGGAAAAGTATGATCACATTTGTCATCTTCCTTCAAATCATCCTTCATTTAACACCATAGACACTCAATCATAAATGGATAAAATTGGTGTTGAATATTTTTGCCCTCTCTGCTCTTAATCATATTGTATTTTCGGGCTTTTGATAAAAATACCCCAAAATGCCTAAAAGCGGGGTATATAATACTGAAAGGATTAAAAATTGGAACAAAGTCGGAAACTTGTAAAAGTTGGCAGCTAAGAAAACAGCAATAATCAATAGTACATGTTCAGTCACTATAAGAGAATGAAATATAGAGGGCACTATACAAAATACTTGTAATGTTATCATCAAGGATTAAAAATCCTCATATAAAATCACCTCAATTCATATAAATGTATACATGTCCAAATCAAATGTAGAAAAGCACCATTGAGTAAAACAATAAAATCATTAAATATATGATTGCCATGGATATAAGATGGCAAAAAGCAAATACAGCATAAAAACTATCTTTTTGCAAAGGGGTATAAAGCGAGCACATATCAGGAGTATAATTTAAAAGCCATAAATATCAATAGGAATATATTAAAATGGATGTAAGGTGGCCTTAATATCAGGAATATATAGCAAATAATGCATTTGGCACCACTTTATGGTGGCGGGGGCATAAAAACAAATGGCCTAAATAATTTGAAATAAAAGTAAAAACAAGCAAACGCTATAAGTTTGGAAAATTTCCTGCTTAGTACTAAGAAATCAATGCCAGTTCTAGATATACAGACAAAAACTGAAATGCAAAATATAATAACATTGCATTTGGGTGAAAGATATGGGAAAGGGATAATGTTTTTGCTTCGCTTTTGCTTGTTGTGGTAAGTTAACACACTGACAACTGGAGCCGGGTAATCCCTGGACAAAGTCCAAATAGAATTACAGAATTCAGTAGTTAATGGGTTTGAATAAGAAAATAACTTGGCGATGGGCAGGCAGGAGGTGAAGGAGAGGTAGTTATCTTTAAAAGTCAGACCTCTTGTGAAAACAAAATATCTTATCACTCTGAATAATCTGAGTAATAATGTTGAGGGCCATTCATGAAGGTTATATGATAATATAATTTCACATTTCTGGTAAATAAATGTTTTTGATACCCATGAAGAATTCTTTAGCTAAGTACTGTATAAGCCAATATTTGAGCGTACAGATATTTTCACGATTTCTGACCAGTTTGACACATTGGCGTGTTATTATTTTCACGTTTTTGACAGTGTTCGTGCACAAATAAATGTGCATCATATAGAGTGCAAATTTTTGTGAGACCATAACCGCGAAATAAGCGAAAATAAAACCACCTCAACAATTTCAGCTTATACAGTAACATTGAACAAACAAGAGTGTAGATTTGTTAATAATTGTTATTCATCGCCAAATGCTTTTCTTGTTTACCTTAAAAATGTGCAGTCATGTGAAAACACTTTATCATGATGGCCAACAAAATGAATTTTAAAAACATTTATGAGGTAATTCAGCATAGTGTAGTTTCCGTTAAACATGTAAATAAGACTAAATCAACAAGACTAAATCTTTAAAAGTTTACAGTCAGAAGTATTCCTTGCAGAGAATTATTAAAATCAAGCCATACAAATTTGTGGAAAGAAGAAAATCTTGCATCCAAATACTGGAACAACTACCGCTGTATACCAAATAATATAAATTATGGCAGTGATTCCACATGTTCTGAAAAATGTGACCGTCCTTCCAAGCAGAAAAAAAGCGAAATAAAGTTTTTATGGTCAGGTGAATAAAAATTCCTGATAAAAATTGGCAATAGTGGTACATGAAGTTCAGACTTTTAATATCACAAGTTTAAAATTGCTCCATTTTAAAAAGACATAATTATATTTTCAACTCATTGTTTATGGACCACAATTATCAAAGTGAAATCAGCTAATTTCCCTTGAATATCAAAATAAAAAATCTTCTAATCCAGGTACTCAAACAATCAAGTAATTTTTACGGATGCTTCCAATAAACTTCACTCCCAGTTGTTTCACAAAAATGACCCCAACGTCAGAACTTTAGGCATCTTTGCCATCAGTCACTATTGGAGTAGGATCTTCTCACTTAACTTTTGCCCAAGATGCTTCATAACTTAAATAGCTGTAGCTATCATGGGGGAATAATCTCTTCTTTTCCTTTTGGTGTTGATCTCGGTAAGAGACTACTTTTTCTTACATCCTAGTTATTCCTCTTCTGGTCATTTCTCGGGAGCTATCTCATGATTTCAATGGAAACTAGCTTTCAGCACCAGCCATGGTAAGAGTGAATATTCTCCACTCCTTCATCTTTTATTAGGTAACGGTTGCCAGAAGGAAACAACTTTTTCCACTGCTTGATGTTCCTCTTCTCGTTCTTCTACTCTTACTAGTCTTTTCTCCCAGTTGTTTCATGATTTAAACTGCATATAGCCTTCAGCACCAGTCACTATAACGTCCATCCATATTCTCATGCTCTCCGGCGACGGTGCCACAAGGAAGTAAGTCCTTTCTTTCGTTTTGATACAAAACGTCAGCGTAGGATTTGGGCTCTTATACGGCCGAAGATGATCAAAATAAACGTCCTGTATCGCCTGGAAATACATCCCGCCTTTCGGTTTTGTTTCGTCTTTATCCGACGAATAATAGAGGAAGGAACGTTTTGTTCGGCTGAATACGAACCATCGTTTGCGCCATGTTTTGATGCGGCCGCCCATTTTCGTCATGTAGCCGCGGCACGTGTTCTTTGTCATGGCGACATACGGGCAGGTATCGACGCTGTGACCGGCCGTTTCTATGTGAGCTCGAAGATCAAAATCTTCTGATGTGATGGGCAGATATCTTGTGAGTGGGCGGGACTGAAAAGAATAAACGGAATGAAGGAATATTAAATCTCTAAGCCTTAATTAGATAGCGAAAAAGACATTCAAACAAACAGAGATATCTGTGAAGAATACAAAAATATAAAGTTTTTTATATTTTTGTATTCTTCACAGATATCTTTGTTTGTTTGGATCGAACTTTCAATTTGTAACTTATGACAAATCACAATAGTAACTTTCTAACATATGTTCATTAAAATTTCATATTTCCATTCAAATCGACAATCATTTTACTTATCAACAGAATATATAACAATGGTTAATACTCATTTCAACCCAACCTCATTTTGCTAAAATAATGTGAGGTGAAATAGACAAACCAGCTACCCCTATTCAACAATTTGGGCCTCTCTCTCAAAATCCAAATTTGTACATTGCCAACTTGATAAAGACAAGTTTATGAAAATATTAATTCTCATCCTGAATAGACTAAAAGTTTCAAAGATTAAAAGCCTGTCTCTAACCATCAGTACTAATTCAATGAAACTCGACCCAGGTCGCCTACTGTCAAGTCTGCTTGGTAATCTCTTAATTAGGATATCTTTCACTCAAACTTGCATGTTCCTTAATTTAAATAATGGTAAGCAAGGAAATTGCTTTATAATGAACTAAATTCCTCCAAATCTAACAATGTGGTCTATTTTAGGAGTATACACTTTGAACCCTTTTTAAAGTCCCTTCTAAAATGATATTATGAAGTAAAATACAAAATGTTTTAACATAAAAATCTGGAACCAGCAAATCAAATGCAATGATTTTTTTACACTGATGATTATTATTATTGATCAAATAAATCCTTAAACCTGAATAAAAATGACATTAATTGAGACAGTAATTTCCCAATGAAAATGTTTACAAAAAACTTATCAAGAAAATTGAGGCTGAAAAACATAAGCTGCATTTTGGTGTAAATTCAGAGTAAGTGGAGGAGCATGCAAACAGCTCAAATCTTATGGTGTTTTCCCAATAAATTGACCACAAATTATCATAATGAAAAGAAGGGAGTAAGCTGACTAGATGTGATATCTCACCTGAACATTGCGAGCCTTCTCTCTCAATTTAACTTGCTCCATTACAAGCTCTTCCCTCTTGTCTGTTTCCTCCTTCAGCTTTTCTTCTAGCTCTTCTCTCCTCAAGATCTCTTCTTGTAGCGCTTTCTCTTCTAGTTGTTTTAATCTCTCCTGGAGATAAAAACAAAAATAACATAAATAACCAAATACAGAATCAAATTGAATAGCAAACACATGATCGATGAAAATAAGAGTAAAATATCCAGGGTAGTGGCTTTACTGCTGACAAACTGTTCTCTAGCAGACCCAGCAATAATGCAGATTTCTCATTATTCCCCGAGTTTAATGTGTGCATTCATAAAAACCTATGCAAATGTTCCACTCCTTTTGGTGTGTTCCAGCAGGGCACTTTAAGGTGCTCAATGCTAAATTTACCACAATATTGTAACTTCCTATACTGGTCCTGGGACGAATATAACACAATGTAATTTCTTGCTGAAAGGAATCAATGTCACAGATGGGTTTCGAACCTGCAAACCTCCTGATTGAAGAACCCATGAAGCTAGAAAATGAACCAAACTTACTGGGAAACAGAAAATTGGTCATATCAGCTCAAAAAAATCTAGTACTCTGTGAGATAAAACATGAGACACTTAGTCAGGAAACACAGACTTCTGTGGATCACATCAAAATAGAACATGGGGATCAAGACAGGGGCCCATGGAACATGAAAGCACAAACAGAGCTGACAAAAAGCAATCAATAAGGCTGACACCAAGAGCCTCACAAGAACAAAGGTGAAAATAATACTGTGAAGACAGGCCTTCCAACGAAAACACAACATAAACAACAAAAAAAGATGTAGATACTCACAGAGAGAAAAAAAAGGCTACAATTCCTGACAATAATCCTGAATATCTTGCTTGATCAAGAGCTATAATAAAATGCTCATAATTCGAGGTCACTTCTTTACACACAAATAACATCCAAGGTGAAAAGTCCTCTAAATATCTTTGTTCCCCAATAAGAATAACAACCATTTTGTATCTCCAAAGGCAATGGTTACCATGTACCGTTACCATATCATGCTAGAATTTGATAGCAAAAACAAAGAAAATGATGGCAAACTAGGAAGACAAGACTTCTGTCGGTCCAGATTAGTCAAGAGTCAAACCAATAGAATGCTTGTTATTACAGAATCACTCTCATATACAAAACTATTAGCAGAACAAATTGGAGGTGAAAAGTCCCCTTAATAGCTTTGTTACCCAATCAGAATCTAAAACTGCTTCTTTGATCCATAAATAACACAGTATCTTCCAAGGACATAGCCTGTCATAACATGCTAAAGATAGTCTTTTCATCTGTTCAATTTCTCAAGGAGGCCCTATTGATTGGGTTTGTGAAACATGATGATTACCCTCAAAACAAGCTTTCCATATTTTACCTTCAAATCAAACTCAAGAATAAATATCTTAAAAATGTGAAAAATTTGGGCTCATTATTATTCTACGATCTTTAATTTTAATTTTTATTCTGTTTTTCTAATGTTATTTGTGGGAAATTTAGCTCCACTAGATCCAGGTTTGCTTTATTCTACATGGATTACAATATTTTATCAACTTTTGTTGAGTTTGAAATTAGCCAAGCCTCACATCCTGTTCTTTCTTTCTCTCCACCTCCTCGTTTAGCCTTTTCTATATATTTCCTTGTCATTCTGCTTATGATTAAGATTCTGTGAGGATCGAAAGCTCAAGCTCTTTTTTACTTATTTTTTAAATGAAACCTTAACGTTTTATTGAACGAGAACTATGGTATATGTCTGAGGAAGACGACTTGTCATTCCCTTGGAAAAAAAAAGATTTTCAGTAATTATACCCAACAACATACATTCCAGACATCTGTTATGGAACATGCATAATGTTAGTCCAGTTGAGGACTGAGTGGTTTGATAGCACCCACCTCTGCATATTCACTTACACTGTACACACAGGGACTGCACTACACTCAAACACAGAGTCCTTACATAACCCTCTAATATGTATGCCCCTCTGACCCACTCAGTGGGGAGGCGCGATCAGAGGGGCATACATATTAGAGGGTTATGTAAGGACTCTGTGTTTGAGTGTAGTGCACTCCCTGTGTGTACAGTGTAAGTGAATATGCAGAGGTGGGTGCTATCAAACCACTCAGTCCTCAACTGGACTAGCATAATGTAAAAATTAGAATGTGAATAATGCAACCACTGAAAAAACGTGAGATAAAAAATGACAATTACCAATCACTTGTGATGTTAACCTCAAATTTGTATGAAAATATACCTCATGCATATTCAGGAACGTTGGTATCTCTGCATAAATAAAGAGTAGTTATTTACCTGTTGTTCTAGTAAAGCCATCTTCTCCTGTTGTGCATCTCTCAGAGCATTCTCCATTATTAGAAGCTTGTCACGCTCCTCTCTCGACATGTTCACAAAACTGGAAAAAAAAGAGAAAAGAAATATATTAACCTAAATATAAATGAAATTGGAAGGGATCCTGGGTGCTGGGGAAATTAGAAGTTTGTCAAGATACCCTCTTGAAATATTGACAAAACTAAACAAAAAGGAGACAAGAAATGTATCAAGTTAAAAATAGAAGCTAGTCATGCTCATTCTTCAACATGTTCAGAAAACTAGAAAAGGAAAAAAATATTTTATGAGTAATACATACAATAGAAGACAAATAAACTTGAAAGGGGGTTGGGCCTGATCACATTCTTAACAATGAAAAGCTGTTCCACACGTCTGGCGACATATTAACAAAAGGAGAGGGAAAAATTGGAAACAATGCCTAGTATACAATCATATTTGATGGATGAAGGCACAAAAAGTTCAGTTTAAAAGTAGATGAAATTTGGTATCAAATTATTCTCCTCTTCTCTTTTGATATTGTTGAAATAATGGACATTGAGGAAGTGAAGATGGCAATTAAATTGATGCTGATTAAAGTTACAGCAAAATTTATCATGAATTAACTTTCTCCATCATTTAAAGTTTGCTACACTCATTCTTGAAACGCTTAAAACGGTTGTACAAAATGATTGAATTTGAATTGAAGTAGTAGGCCTAAATGAAAATTTACTGATGAAACTGGAAAAGAAGGCAAAAGTGCCAAACTTCATATTCCTCTCTTTAATTTAGCTGTGTTTCTTTCTATAATATTAGATAATCATCATTCAATTGATATAAGATAATTAGTTATGGACAGTTCATTGTTGGAAGGGGACACATTGGCAAAGCATACAAGGAGTAAACATTCCCACTCTATATGTATAAGGTAAAGCCTAAAGAGTTGTGAGAGAAAAAAACCCCCAAAGCAGTATTTTCCCTGGTTGTGGAACTGTGAATGCGTAATTCTACCCAATGCAAACAGCACTGCTGAGAACTATTAATGGTCGAACTGTACAATGGACAACATTTCAGCATCACCGTGTGAAAATGTTCGGGCTGTACCTATTTATGGCATACATATTCTGACAATATACAACTTTTAATGAACTCTGGCCTGTGCACGACATAATGAATACAGAGAAAACTTCAGACAATTCTAGTCAAGGGATATAACAACAATTGGTTTTTGTGTACAGGTTCCTTGACAATCATGTTAAAGTTTTGAAATCCTGAGCAGCACAAACCCCTCAACTCATTTATTGTTGGGCAGCTGTATGGACATAACACCCTGACATAGCAACAAGTACAATGACACATTAAAATACATGAGTGCACTTATTTGGTGACAACAGCTTTATGCAACAACCATGTTTCAATATTTAACCATTGCTTTTAACAACTGAAACTTCTCAAAACATTATTCAAAACATACAAATAATATGCATGAGTTATACTGTAATGGTGTCGATCTGCACGATAACAAGTAATTTCCTACTTACAAAATACTGTGGTTCATGTTGCCAAAATTATGATGTCACAGGTTGCTCAGTGAATAACAAATGAATTATCCAACAATGTTCCAAATGCTTTCACAGTCCAATGAGTTACGCTATGTACTGGTTATACCATGATTGAAACTTCTATTAAGGACTGTGCGAGCTGAAAATCTAGGGCTATTTGATAGTGGGCCAGGCCTGTATTAGCGTTAGGTGTAATTTGAGATATGGAGGGGGGGGGGGGGGGGGG
>BQKZ01001577.1:0-14966 GCA_036244855.1 Temnopleurus reevesii
TAGACCCTACGACCTCCCCAAAGAAAATATAACTTTCTTCTAAAAAGTGACTGCTGTGCACTCAAATGTCGGAATAAAATGAAATAACTTGATAACAAACAAAGATTTAAACATAGCATAGAACCGTCTAAATTGCACCAGTGAAAAAATGGCGACTTTACTTATATTCGATCTAGGCTCATCCTTAAACCTATACATCATCGCCAAAGCAGATGTGGATTTATTAAAAATCATTACTTCTACAAACAAATGTAGGAGGATAGATTTTAAAAAACAGAGTCGTGGATAGTTGTAAACAAAGTCAACATACAATTATCGCCAAATAAATACAGTTCAAAAAGGAATGGCAGACTGTAAAAGAATTACAATAAAATAATGAAAAAAAAATTGTTGATAAAATATAATCTTTAAAGATGATTTTGATTGTATAGTAGTAACAATTTATATTTCAAGGCGCCTTTGGTTGGGGAAAAACTTACGCGAGGACGAATTGTCCACAAAATTGCTGCCTTTAAATTTCGTGTCAGGTATTAAATTATCCTTATTTCATTTGTCAGACGTCAATAATTATCAAAACGTTTCATGTACAGAATACTTTTCTTTTTTTAGATAAGTCAGTTTGAGTTAAATCTGGTAAATGTGACTGACGTATAAGACCGGTCTTCAATTATGTTGGAAGATGGAAGCGTTGAGGTTGGATGAATTTAAATCCGAGATTCTTCATAACTTCCCTCTGCAAAAATGAGAAATAGATTTAAAAAAAAAGTTATTCGATATTGCAGACGAACAAATTTCACCAATAAGTACACGCTAACAAATTAGGGTGCAAATTTGCACCTTCATGTGTTGAGCCGCTGGTACACTTAGCAGCACCGTTTAGGATGGAGAAATGCACCCTTTGATAGGGTAAAGATGTCCACCATAACGGTGCTGCTACTGTACGAGCGCCTGCACCCCTAAGGGTGCAAAATTGTGCCCTAATCTATTAGTGTGCAATTTTTACAAGTATATTAATATTCAATGGTGTAGTAAACAAATATATTAATATTGTCAATTAATTTCCCAAATCGGTACTATATAAGCATGAGCTTGTTGTAAGGCTAGCAACAAATTCCGACATAGCGACTCGCAAAATGAATTCACACACCACGAAAAAACCTTCAGGTGCCATTTAGTTTGCTTGTGAGCTACAAAATGTCTAAAAAAAAAAGGCAAAGTATGAGCTGAGGACCTCTATTTTTGGTTTGTAAGCATCTCAGGTTGTGCTTATAAGGGTGTAGTCCATGTCTCATAAGTAATGAATATTGTACGTCATCTTTCCTTCTCTCCCTCTCATCTGGCTCCTCGCTTGTCATGTTCATCATCCTACTCATACATTTGCTTTATTTCAAATACTCGTTCTCATTTATTCGTTTTTGTTTATAAAAAAATATGTTTTGTCTCTTCTTTGCTCTTTGTTAAGGCGACCCCAGCTCAAGCCATGCTCTTAAGGTCTTCACCTCCTTTAATTTTGTACTATGTTATCTTATATTTTCTTATTTTTATTATGTTTTTTTGAAAAGGAAATTTGAAAAATGTTTTATTCTATCCTACATTCACTTACTGAGCAGCGAGATACTCGGTCCGGTTCACTTCAATAGGCTTCTCCCACGGAACAGGGGTGTGTGCGTCTTCCGTTTCCCATAGCAACGGAGAATAGAGGAAGATGCCCATGCTGCCCACCAGCACGATGAAGATGTACACCCAGAGAAATATACGATCTATCACCATGGCAACGTAATGCCACTCTGCCTGGACCTGATTGGTGCAACAAAAATGATACAAATATGGTGGTTATTTTCTAAAACAAATATGTAACAAATCTATATTTTACACTTGATTTTTTTTCTCAAGACCTTAAAAATAATTAAGAACGTGTAGGTAGTACTGAATTAAAAAAAAAAAATCCAATTTACGCACTGCACACATTTCATTTCATTTACCATAAAGACTGGGTCTGGACCTAAATCTTGTTTTGGTTAAAAATAGAAAAATCTGACGAACAGATAAGAAAATTGAAGAAAAATATAAATAAGAAAGTTGTAATGTGCATAAAATCACTGTTGAATGATATCAATTAAATATCGATAACTTTCTTATCTATTTTCCTATTTTCCAATTTCCTTCAAACCGTTTTTTTATCTGTTCATCTTATTTTTCTGCTTTTAATCAGAATTTTCCGGCCCAGATCCGGCCTTTAATTTCGTCTATTTTCCACTTCAACCAATAAAAAAATCATTGTTGTCATGATGATGAAATAAATAGCAAACGTTGACTATTATTATTAACGTGTCAAAACGCAATTACGGGATTTAGCATTATTATGACTCGAAAAGGATGCCATTCTTTTCGAGTCACATAAACAACGCTCTTAATCCAATTGTTCGAGCCCGACATAACGACACCTTCAGAGTAAACCATTACCTTATGGTCTTTATCAGCTTCTTTGGTCCTCTCTACGATGTAGTTGAGGAACTCCAACCCCTCTTTCAGTCTGGCCGGAGTCTTCCCATTATCCCGGAGCCTCTTGATGTCGATGTTGGAGTCCATCAGCATCTCCTCCTCGGTCTCGTGGCCGTGAGTCGACCAATCGTTGTCCATCCCCAGGTTGTGGAGATTCGGTAGCCCATCCGACCCGGTGCCGCAGCCCCCGCGTAGGTACGGGTGATGGCGGTTGAAGCACTGGCGATCCGTGTCTGAGTTCCGTCCGTACATCTGATACAATGATAAATAATAATATAAGGGAAATCTGATTCATCTTTCGTTGAGAAAATCACTGATTGAAATAGTATCGTCCATGTTCAGAGTATTCTTTAGGTATAAGACTGTGTACAGAACTTTAAAAGCTTAAGGCCGACTCACACCTTTGCGTTTTAGCCTGCGTTGGCTCAACATATTTGGAAATTAAAAAAAAAAAAACTCCCTGGGTGCACAAAGACTCAGGTCATAAGGTGGACTGACGCTCGCCGTACGATTCTTGAGTGCAAGCCGAGTCAGTCCACCATCTGTTCCGCACATGCTGTGCGTCCAGGTAGCGTTTTTTATTTCCAAAAACGCTGGGCCGCGCAGGCTAAAACGCAAATGTTTGAGTCGGCTTTAAGCTTTTAAAGTTCTTTGTACATCCTTCTACCTAACACTACCAGTCTTCATAACACTATTTAAACCAAGACCTTCAAAGGTTGAATGGTCAACCCTTAAAAGTTTCTTGAAGATGCAGATATGAACTTTAAAGAATAATTCAAAATACTTTCCTGTGTCTTTAAAAGACACACCAAATTTATTGACCAATGGAAGGAAACCATCATGCACCTGCATCTTCATTTTAGGGTATGGTCTACATTCCTTTATCATTGGCACCTTCGAACGCCAAATGAGATACCAGCAAAACCCCATCTTCCACCTACCATTCTGTTGAGATGTATATTGTTGCTATGCTCCATCTCCTGTGCGTCTGCCTGCGGGTAGTAGGACTTGTAGTTCTCCGGCCTCTTCATGTGAAGGTACGGCGGCAGCGTGTCGATGAAGACCGTCTTCACCCAACCCGGCATCGTATGCGTCAGGGCAGACCGGTGGAAGAGATTGATGATGATGACGGTGATGGTGATGGAGACGCTCACCATAGCCATGGAGAAGAGCAAGTAGATGCCGATCAGCGGGATGGAGCCGGCCGTCGTCGGGATCATCTCGGCGATCAGGAGTAGGAACACGATGAGGGCGAGGAGGATGGAGATGCAGAGCGTCACCTGTATAGGAAGAATGCATACTCAAGATAAGTTTCGACTTGTGGTGTGTCCGTCAAATGAAGGTTTGAGGTCAGAAACTATTATAAAAATAAATGTCATGCCACACTAGATGATGGAACATTTCTGCCTCATGAGTGACGCCAAAACACTTTTGTCATAACAAGAGCTCACCCCAAGAACTTTCGCCCCAAAATTCCGAAGCCTCTGTAAATGGTGAGACAAATTTGTCTTAGTGGCGCCCAAAATGCTTTCATCAATCAAAATGGTGAGATGTTGAAATATTCAGCTATTGAGCTATTGAGATCCACAGCTCACCACCTAAATGATTGAGTCAAGAATTTACGGTGACATTCACTGGGAGATATTTTCATCTCTGTGGTTGAATCACCCACATGCTTTCTTTAAAAATTTGTAGGTGATAAGCTCTTGCTAGAGAACAATAGCTCGCCAACACATATAGTTTGCATTGCCCGAATTGATGGTCGGAGATTGATGACATTTTTTCGTCAAATTTTTCGTCGGATAAAGCTTTGAGGTAGCAAGCTATTATTCGGTAAAACAACTTCCCACCCCAAAGTTTTGTCTAAAATAAAAAAGCATTTAACCAACATCACTATATGTCTCTCACCTTCTCGCCACAATTGGAGGGCACGTAGAACACGAAGATGGTCAAGAACGCGATCATGACGCACGGCAGGACAAAGGTCACGACGTAGAACAGCGACTTCCGGTGCAGGACAAAGGTGAAGGTGAGGTCAACGAAAAGGTCGGTATCGCAACAAGGATACTGGAGTTTGTTCCTCTCGATCGGTGTCTCGGCTATGTCCCATTCCTGGTTTTCCCAAAACCGCTCTAGACCAACGAACTCCGACATGGGCTGGAGGTCGATCTTGCTGTAGTCGTGCGTCCAAGATCCGAATTTTAGGGGGCAGCGCTGCTCGTCGAACGGGAAGCTGTGGATGTTAATCGGACAGGAGCTGCGGTAGACGGCGGGAGGGAACCAGTCGACGGTGCCGTTCGGGTAGACCTGCGTCATGGTCAGCTTGTTGATGGTGTATGAACCTCCGACACTGAAAAGATTTAATTGTAACATGTGTAATAGTGGGTCAATCAAAATTATTAGGAAGATCCGTTCATCCTACATAAAGCATCTTAAGTTATTTCAAATGAAAATGTTTATTCTTGATGATGACGTTTTTCATTTATTGGTTTGGCAGTATGGCTGCCATAAATCATAATCGTGATCATCATCATGATCATTATCACTATCATCATATACATCATCATCACAACCATCATTATTATCATGACCTTCCCATCCAAATAACCACCACAGCACCATCTTCACCAACACGTCAACACTACCAGCAATAACAATGACGCAAATAACATCACCGCCATCGCTATGGTAACGTAATCTACACCACCACCGCAACCATCATCACCGCCACCACCACTACCACCACCACCATCACCACCAATGCCAACAGTGACATCCACTACCTCCATCACCACCAGTAACACCATCATCCTATGAAAGTGCTCCTCATTAAGATGCTGAACAGGCGTTCAAGTAGACCACCACCGACACCACCATCATCATCACCGCCACCACTACCATCAACACCTCCACCATCATTAACACTACCACCCTGTCACCAACCACCACTAGCACCACCAACGCCCCACGCACACGATTATCCCCATCTTCATCCCCATCATCACCACTACCACCAATATCTTAGTCAACATCAACAATCATCCTCATCATCGACAACATCATCATCAGTGGTATGAAACTACTTACTTGTTATACAGAACGATATCTGGTCTCCAGAGCAGATAGATAGGTATATGGACCATGGTTATGTTCCCGTAATCCATAGGGTCCCATACCAGGCGATAGTCTTCCCATCTCTAAATTAAGAAAGAAATAATAAAGATATACTATCAATGAAACTATATAATAAAAAAAAAAACCTTTTTGCTCAAGATTTGTTTACCAACTACTACTTGGTTGGCTGTAGGTCTATTTAAGACTTACTTGTGTTTAGTTTGGCTTTGAGAAATTATTTTGTGTCATTTAGTGTGGGTAGCATCACAACTTGGAAGATGCCTGATAACCATGGTAACGATGTAATATAAAATAATTCTACACGGCGTTCTGTTGCATTTCTAAGAAAACGACTTTTACATTAAGTATACCGTATTTATGTGAATCGTTTGGAAATTGCTGTCTAAAATTGACCACCTAAAAGCTAATGTATTTCGATTGTCCTGAAGAAAAATCTGAACAATTATTAAGCTATGAATTAAATAAACATTTTAAATCAATTCAGATTGATAACTAATGATCTATAATCCACTTGGATTTACTTTTTTAATCTATACTTGCATTAAGTAAATTCTTTAACATCAGCTTGGATTAAAACCTAATAATTGGATTTCAACTCATTAAAATGAATCTCACTTGATTAGAAAAATGTTAATCTGATTTATAAATTAAACACTCTTATTCTTTTAATTTGTCTTCCAAGGCAACCGAAATAGATTACTTTTTGATCGTTCGAATTAAAAGAGTAGCGAATTAAACATTTGTCAACATACCTGTCTAACCCAAAGACTTGTCGTCATCACCTGGTTTCTCTCATCCTGTTAGTAGAAAGAAACAAAGAAAAAATTTGGCTCGTTATACACACATAGTAAAAAGAAAGAAATATTGCATCTTGCAACGCTGGGAGTATCGTTTGGGGTGCAATATTACATTTCTTTCAAAAAGGTGCAATATTGCTTCTTTTCTTCAGTGTGCAATATTTTACAAAATATTTCAAACTTGCGCACCTAGGGTTAAATTCCCGCGTTATGAAGGATCGCTACACCACAGGGCAGACGATTTACCGAATGATCTGTCTACTGGCTTTTATTTAGGGAGGAACATTATAAGACTAGAACTGGCGGTAAAGTACTTCTGAAAGTAACTTTAAACAAGATATGCCCATCTGCGTCATGTATTGAAAAATACGAGTATAGCAACCACATTCGAAAACCAGTTTTGATTTCAAAAGCAATAGTTTAAGAAAGAGCATTCAAATCGCATTCCAATTACGTATACAGAAAAAAGGAGAAATCCTCTAAAACATTACAGAAGCATTTGGAATTCAATATTGTTCCATACTTTGAATAACATCACAGCGTTAGTCGCACAACGCCACTCAATAGCCACTCTTAAGGGCTCAGTCATACTTTTTAAATTTTAATTTCAAAGTGTCATCTAAGTTAGATATGAACATGCTTTGATATTATTAGAATACTTCGGTTTACGTGTGATAAAAAGTTGAACTTTATTTAATTCAAACTAGTGATAGGTTAAATAGTGACATTTGGTGTAGTAAGCATGACATTGCATTCTTTTCTATTCATATTTATGAATAGTAAATTATTGTATTGTGTTTTATATGATGTTTACTTTTCATTCAATAATACAGACAGATATAATTGCAAACCCCCCCAAAATGAAATAATTTGTTTTGATATTTATCAAAAATAACTGACTGTATTTTATTTTATTTCAATATTAAATTTCATTTGAAAATATAAACAACTAAAGGTACATAAACAAAATAATGGATTGGTTCAATATTGTTCCTTTCTTCTTGTTTTTTTTAATTATATATATGTATATCAAATCAACATTCACTTTAAGACTATGTGTCACACAAAGCAGCTCGAACGCATATTAAATGTTTAGGCCTATAGTCACACTTTCGCGTTAAGAGCGTAAATTAAATTCATATATTTTATTGTCAGGGTTAGGCAGGTAAGGCACTTGGCTAATGCTGATTGCGTTTGACCAGTACTCGTCGTATGCATTTGTCAGCCAAATGTACCTCCTCCAAATTTCTGCCCATAGGGCAACTAAAATAAAAACAATTTACGATTGGCAAGAGAAGGTACCTGCTCTCTTCATTGTATGACGCATTTTTACATTTCTCCGCAGAATATAAGAGGACAAGAATTTCATTTGTGTGTATCTAACTAATGTCAATGGTTGCGTGAAATTATTTTCTTTGTCCAAAAATCATTTGTCCCTTATGGGCCCTATTGCATACAAAGTTGAGTTTAAACGCAAGTCGGAAAATTAAACGCAAATCTATTTTCAACCAATCAGGAGCGGATATTTAGGACTTGCGTTGATTTTTTTTTATGCAACAGGGCCCTACTCGCAGTGCATTATTATCTATCGCATTTTCCCAAATGTGTGATTGCTTCTTTACATCTCGCTTCTCATAAACCCCAGTGATTGCTCAAGCAGGCATGGCGGCTACATACGTCAGTATAAATGCAGACATGATAGTTCCCCGGCTTGAGAAAGAAAACAAAGTTTGGCAAATCACGGGTGAGTTATTACGGCACCATCTCGTGTTCAGCCCGGGGAAACGGTGGCTGAAACAACACGCGTCGATCGACCCCCGATATCAGGGCGGGAACTAGGGAGGCCACGCGGTTATTTTCGGTGTCGAAAACGGCCCCCTAATTTGTTTATGCTGATCAGCCAATGCAGTTTTAATTCATCCGCATTTTGGGGCTCAGTAACTGGCTTTCCTCAATGGAATCCAATCTCGAGAGGCGAATTTCATTGAAAAACATCATGAACATGTAGGAGTCGGATTGGCCTGGCGGAACTGAAAGGGAGGTTGGGGCCCCGCGCCATTTCTAAGGGTCAGGTGGGACCAGTAGCGTTTTCATGTGTTCAGCAAATCAAATAATACAGCATCACAATTGTGTACGTATCATATGAAATTGCCAATTCCGACTTGACAATGATTTCTACATGTAATTTTTATCTCAAGTCATATGTTAACTTGAAGAGGTGTGGGGAGGGTGGAATTTCCATGGGTAATGGTGTTTACTATAGTTAACCCTTTCCATATCCGACAACTCATCTCAGGTCATTTCTCTGTGTGCCATTCTCTCAATATTTTGCTATGTTTCTTATTGTACTTGTTATGTGAATATTTTGTTTCCTCTTTCTTGCAAAGGCCAAATAAATCACATTTTCTCCATCTTTTGGCGATATGCCACATCTATGATGCCTAAAATTTGGCGACATAAGTAATTTTGAATATTTATGTTTATGTAATATTCAAATACAAAATGAATTACTAGTGCGTATAGTTTCATATGCGATACACAAACAGTATTTTGATATACGAGATCATGTTCATAAAAGCTGACTCACACCTTTGCGATTTTAGCCTGCGTCGGCCCAGCGTTTTTGAAAATTGAAAACGCTCCCCAAGCGCATAGTATACGCTGATCAAATGGTGGACTGACGGTCGGCTTGCGCTCAAGAAGCGTACGCCGAACGTCAGTCCACCGTATGGCCTTTGTCTTTGTGCGTCCAGGGAGCATTGCTCGGCCGATACAGGCTAAAACGCAAATGCATGAGTCGGCCTTAAGTTCAAAAGGAGATTGATATAAACCTGAACTTGAACACAGTTGGAACATCGATCAAAATAACATCTTTTTGTCTACGAGTATGATAATGACACGTGACAGGTTCGCTGACCAATATTCCTACCGGAGACAGAGAGAGAGAGAAAGAGAGAGAAAGAGAGAGAGAGAGAGAGAGAGAGAGAGAAAGAAAAAGAGAAAGAGAGAGAGAGAGAGAGAGAGAGATAGAGAGAGAGAGAGAAAAAGAGAGGGAGAGAGAAGGGATGCTGGGGGAAATCATACTAGTACTAACAAGAAAATAATATGAGCAGATGGGATTTTGTCGGAAAGTTAATTCAGAATTGGGTACGTTGCATGGTTTATTTTTTATTTGTACATTCCTATCGTTTTGATATATATTGGAAACTTTCTTCACTTATTATTTGAAAATATGGCTATACCTGTTTTTTAATGGATTTTCTCCTAATATATTCATAGTTTTGATTATCAATTGAGATGTGATCAAATACAAAAAGGCTGTTGCGATTCCCTTCTTTCAACAAGTTCAAATTCAGAGATATTTTAACCCATGAACTCCATGCAATATGGAATATCCACTCGGCTGTAGGAAGGTTGTGGGTTCGAAGCCCGGTTGAGTCATCCGTTGCTTATGACAATGTCCCAATCATGCCATCGGAGGGGAAAACCCTATATTAACACATATTTTGATTGAGCACTACGCCGTGAGTATAAAGCCCACCGCAAATCTCGCAATCGGCTTACGATCCAACTTGGGAAACAAATTGTACAATAATTCAATATGGGAATTCTGACAAAAACAATCGTCGTGATTCTTGTTCTGAAAACTCAAATAGATGCTATACATGTGATTTCAATGCGTTACTCAGATTTAAGGAACAGATTAGTTTTAAATCAGAAACAACCTTTTTAAAGCCCCGGTCACATAGGACCCCGGAAGCAACACTATTCACCCCGACTCTTTGTTCATTCACAGTTAACTGCCTCAGAACAACGAGTCGGGGTGAATCGTGTTGGTTCCGGGGTCCTATGTGACTGGGGCTTTAGACTGCTCCAATTACTCCGACTCCCTTATGATGAGAAAGCTAATGTTATGCAATTTTCTCGATTCAATTCATAATCTGATTATCAAGAATACCGTAATCATCAATGAAAAATGTTCTATGTGTTCGAATGCTTTAGAGAGAGATAACACGTTCTTCTAGAATCGGATCATAACGGCGGGTCGGTTGGGGGGGGGGGGTGACTTGATACAATGTACGAGAAAGATAAAGGCGCCAATAACGGGATCAACATGTAATTCGGGGCAGTCGTTCATAAATATCATTCTGCGACCTCTTAACATGGATGACAATAATCTCAAGCTTGGATGGTCTCCATGCCCCATATACGAACAGTTCTCGTCCCCGGAATTGTTTTTCGAAGTAATTACATGACCTGATTCGAGCCCCAATAATGAGATTATATCGACCAGCGAGAGAGTTTGCCACAATGTTGAAGCATGTTTCATTCTCGGCGTCACACTGTGGAGCGAGCAGGTGGCACGCTGAGGGCCGTCTCGGCCCCGTGGGTAGCGGTAGGGCACCCATCCGCATCCACTCCGTTACGGGCTTGACCTGATTTGTACTTGAATTAAATTTTCATTGGATATCTGATCTTGCATGAATAATGAAGCTTGTTTTTTTTTGTATGGACGGATAAGGAGTGTCATCTGTATCTAAAAGGAAGAGTAAGCTACAAATATGACGATGTTAATATCAGGTATAATTCCAGAGTATTATCTAAGTTAGATATGAACACAGTTTAAGGAACTGGGGAACGGGGAGGGGGCGGGGGTGGCAGCAGTCCTCACTGTGTTTTGTTAATATCTGTAAGAGTATGAGAGTGCTTCAAGTTTGAAAAGGGTTATACCATGCCCCTCCCCCTTGACAGCCAACACCCAACAGCTAAATAAAAAAACATTTCGCAGTGCCCGAGTTTCACATTGAAATAAACGTGGACTGCCATTAATTTTTGTCCATTTCCCTGGGTGAGTATAATGCATAAAACATGTTTTTGCTCATATTCCTAATAAATAAGTTATTGGCTTTACTTTAGCTTATCGCGTCGACGATGAGTTAATAGGATTAACTTAAATCAGTTGAAAACAATTCGATCACAGACTAAATTAAAAAAATAAACCGACAACAGTATGCGTTTATGTCTATGCTGGTAGATTATGGATAATATTCCTGCCTATAAATATGGTATCCTTGCTCCATATCTATAAGCTGCCTGTACTTGGGCCTGAACTTGCAGAATATCGGATGCTGCCCTAAACATCTCGGCTCCACACAAGCATCGATCAGACAATGATGTAGACCAGAGATTGATCAGAATTCGACTTATACAAAAAAAACCCACAAAACCAATATTGACTAAATGTTTTTGGGGGTGGGGGAGGGAAGGGGTGCTTAGGGTAGGGTTAATTTTGACTGCAACCGCAGTATGTATATTATTGTTCCCGCCTAAACACCCGGTACCCGGCACCACACAAGCATCGATCAGACAATGATATAGACCAGAGATTGATCAGAATTCGACTTATACACAAAACAATATTGACTAGAGGTTTTGGGGGTGGGGGAGGGAAGGGGTGCTAATTCATTTTGACTGTGACCGCATCAGTAAGAACATTATTGTTCCCGCCTAAACATCCCGGCTCCACACGAGGATCGATCAAAACATGATATAGACCAGACATCGACCAGATATTGACTTGTATATGGAGCAACAATAACTGGAGTTGGCTGTAAGAGAGGGGGGGGGGGGAATAAAGGGGTATGACAGATTTTTGTAAGATTTCGTCTTGGTTTTGATCAGGCAATGATGTCAAACAGATATCATTCTGAAGGGTGTTTCATGAAGCTTGTCGCCAGTGACAAGCGGTCATTTTCCAACAGTAAACATTGCAACAGTCAGTGATAGTGATCAATATTTCTTTGGATCAGTGAGCGCTGACCAATTGCCAGTGGCGATACACTTCATGACATGCTCTTCAGATTTAAACGCTTAGCAAAAGGTTTTCACACATTTGGCGTACTTGGAAATTTTAACGTCTTCCTAATAAAAGTTCTAAATTACTATATGCATAACTTTTGAACCTTTTAAGGTTATTCCTATCATAGACCTAAATGTTCCTATAAACATTTCAGGTTCTTCAGCATGTAAACCGGTATAACCTTTATACGATATTTCCAAATATGAGATTAAATGGATTTAATATGCACTAACTTTTGAGAGTGCATGAACGATGGAGTACAGCTACTCCATCATACCATGCAGTTCTGAAGAAATGCCAAAATTATTATTATTGCGCGGTCTGAACTTAAAAATATGGATTTCCCTCCTAAACATCCCGGCTCCGCTTCAACATCGATCAGACGATAATGTAGACCAAAGATTGATGAGACATCGACCCATCTTCTAAAACAACATCGATACTTGAATTGGGGAAAGGAACCAAAACGGTTGTACTTCTCACCCTGCAGGGTTGCGTTTCATAAAGCTATATAGGCGGTGTTTCACTATGTTATGAAAGACTTTAAGAACGACTTCACGGACGAATGGTATTAGTTCTTGTGCTTAATGATCCCGAATATTACGCGTATTACACCCGTTAACGTACTCCAGTCTTTCTTCAAGTCGTTCGTAACTTTAATAACGATTTGGTAAAACCCTGCCCTGATCATGGACGTATGCACAACTTTGGGAACGACTGGTGACCCTTCCTCAGGTGCACTGGGTACACTGAGTGCAAAGAAGTGTCATCAGTCGTGCGCAGAGAGATGCATAACTCTACGAACAGCTTTATGAGCACTGGTTACAAATGTGAATGCAGGGGGGGGGGGGGGAGGGTCCTAAGGTTGATACCCCATCCCGGAGGTATACATTATACAAATCGTTACTCCTTACTACATGGACAATTGACCCTAATATAGGTAATTAAATCAAATTAATTCATTAATATTGAATCCAATTTGTTATCCAGTATATTTCATTTGATATTCTCTTTAACAGGGGTGGGGCGCCAACCCTTCTAAGAAGTCAAGTGGCTCTAATGATCAACTCCACTTGATTTTATATCTCAGGCTACAAATAGTCGTTATCTTCCAAAAAGAAATGAAAATATATCACTGCCATGCTAGTGCTAATTTGAAGGCTACACGCACGGGTGACGTATCACCTCGATAACGTCTATCATGTTCTCAATGTATACATTCCTTGTTCCAAATATTGTAAAGCAAAATGTTGCTCTGTTTGTTTATATCATGATATTGGCCAGCTGCTGAGGCGGGGTCCTTAATTAGCAAGATTGAGGAGGTTATCTATCCACTCGATGAGACTCATCCTTCATGTGCTATGATATTGATAACGGTGTTTGGGATCCTGTCACACCTTTCACATTTCGCCAACTTTTTGCAAAGTGACGGTTAATAAAGTGTTATGATAATAATAATAGATGCAATTTATATAGCGCATTTATCCACTCTGCGGAGTGCTCAAGGCGCTTTACATTATTATTACCCTGGCTTTAGCCCGCTGAACACCAGCGCACTTGGCATTTCAAGGGATAACTATTCCAGCTAGGTACCCATTCACCCCACCTGGGTTGAGTGCAGCACAATGTGGATGAATTTCTTACTGAAGGAAATTGACGTCATGGGTGGGATTCGAACCCCCGACAACCAGGCTGAAAGGCGAGAGTCAGAACCACTACACCAAGGTGCTTCCACACCACGTGTGTTGCATGGGGAAAACAAAATCCCGACATAGCAACAGCTATTTTAAAAGGTATGCTATTGAAATGCGTGATAATCCCCCAAAAGAGCAGGCAAACTCGCGAGGAAAACTTAATTCCGAAATAGCATCAACTAACTTATAAGGTATGCTATTGCGTTGTGACCCCGAATAAACAGCATGCATTACTATTTTGCGACTAAGTCCGGTGGAAATATTCAAATTATTTGTTTTATTCCCAAATAAATGAAAAAAGCCCTAATAACACGGACACAAATCGTGATGAAATCTCGCTCCTCGGTAACACAGACAGTAATAAAATTTGAAGTAAGATTTGTTTTTATTGCAGTTCAATAAAATTTCGTTAAGCTATAATAAAAATAATAATAACAACAACAATATAATAAAGCGATGGCTTTGTGTAAAAGTACCCTTCGGACTGCCAAACTACGCAATAATATAAACGTTTTTTTTTTTCAGTTTGCGTAAAAGCCAATGTATGCACATTGTATTTTCATTTCTTTCTCCTCAAATTTAAAAAAGCAACACTACAGGCTATAGTAAATCAGAATTGACAACATGATTTATTAGCTTCTACTGTTCTCTGAAGAAGACACTGATACCGGTTCGTTAATGATTCCATGTTAGACCATGTCACACATTCGCTTTATTTGCACACAATTTTTTTTTTTATTCTTGTATAAATATCAACGCTCCTGCAGTTTCTTTTCTCTAAAACTCAATCAGCATATTATAAACCCAGGTGCATTATGTTTTTAGTAACCAAACCCCAGTTCCATTTAAATGTGTATTTCTTGGTTCAAATTCTAATGTCATTTGTTATTTCCTTTTTCCTCAAATTCTTCTTTCTTTTCTCCTTCTTCTACTTTTCCTTTCTTCGTATTTTCTGTCTTTTCTCCCTTTCCCCTACTT
>BQKZ01001577.1:55356-67357 GCA_036244855.1 Temnopleurus reevesii
CTGCAATTCACATAGACCTTGTGCAGGGCATACCCAGTTGTATTAGTCAGTGGGTTAAGTCCGACCCAATCTAGAACGAAGTAATTTGCTCCGAATGTCCCATCCATATGTTTCGATGCAGGGCAATTTGCCGTCTTCGTTCTTAAGACCGCTGCACACTACACGATTTTGAGTCGTACGAACTTAAGACTAATTTTGCAAATAATGAAACGCGCGAAGCATTTTATCAATTTTGAAGTATCAAGTACCTGCCATGAGACGACGAATTAAGGCGTGCGTTAGACATCTGAATCTGGCATGGTATTCTATTTACGTAACTAACATACATGGCATATACCAAGGTGGCGATGAATAAAAGCAGCAGCAACCAAGAAAGCCCAACTCAGAAGAAAAAGCCAAAGTCCGGAACATCTATTTTCAAAGTCAAAACATGAAAATAACGACACTGACAAGATGCACAACATACAGTCCATGTATTATTCTAACGTGATATAGATGCCATGGCCGTAAGGGAAAAGCTCGATCGATCTTGCTCTCTCTCCCTCTCCCTCTTCTCTTCCCTCTTTCTCTCCCTCTGTAGCCCTCTTAACTTTCTTCTTTCTCTCGCTCTTCTATCTACACTTTCTCTCCCTCTATCTCTCTTCTTTCTCCAACTTTCCCTCCCTCTCTCTTCTTCTTCTGTTTTAACTTTCTCTCCCCTCTCTCCCTCTTCTCTTTACACTTCCTCCTCCCTCTCTCTCTCTCCCTCTTGTCTTTCCTTTTTCTTCTCCTCTCTATCTCCCTCTTCTCTTTCTCTTCAGACCAATAATCTTTCCTCCTCTCTCTCCTGTATCTTGCTCTTCTCTTTCGCATTTCTTCTCCTCTTCCCCTAGCTTCAACGGCCGTAAGGAAGGAGTCTGATCGATTTTTCTAATCTCCCTCTTCTCTTTCCTCTTTCTCCCTCTCTCTCTCCCACGCTCCGTGAATACGCACCCGGCGTCGAGTGCCTAATCGATTACCAGATGGCGGGACACTTTAGGATGGATCAACGATGGCGGCCTGTTGCTTCCTTCATTAGAGGTTCCTGCCCCACGGTGTGTTCAAACGCCAAACATTGCGTTCACACTAGACAACAAAACGTTTTCATTTGCAAAGAATGAAATAGACATTACAAAGATGGTCGTATGGAAAGTGCTTGATCGATCTTGCTCTCTCCCTCTCTCTCCTTCTTCTCTCTCTTCTTTCTCTCCCTTTCCATCCCTCTTCTCTTTCATCTTTCTTTTCCTTTCTTTACTCGGTCCGATGGCCGTAAGGAAAGAGCTTGATCGATCTCGTTCTCTCCCTCTTCTCTTTCCTCTCTCTCTCCCTCTCTCTCTCTCTATTCTTTTTCTTCTTTCTCTTCCTCTCTATCTCTCTTCTCTTTCCTATTTCTTCTCCTCTCTCTCCCCCTCGCTCTGATAAGGAAAGAGCTTGATCGATTTTTCTCTTCTTTTTTTCCTCACTCTCTCCCCATCTCTCGCTCTCTCTCACCCACGCTCCGTGAACACGCACCCGTCGTCGAGTGCCTAATCGATTACCAGATGGCGGGACACTTTAGGATGGATCAACGATGGCGGCCTGTTGCTTCCTTCATTAGAGGTTCCTGCCCCATGGTGTGTTTACACTCCATACAATGCGTTCACACAATGCAGAAAACATTGGCGTGTAAAATAAAGAAAGTATGGGAAAGAGGCCAAAATTTAAACGACGTTGTGCTCATACAACAAATAATACAACCATATATACGCCAGAAAAATATTAGTGGGTTTTCGAAATTGGTGGATGGAGGTATAGGGATGGTAGAAAACGAGTGCGCATCTAATGTGCGCAGAAAATAATGCGCACATCAGTAGCGCACTTGTCATTGATGTGCACATCAGATACGCAGTCGTTTTCTACTATCCACAAGCCTCCGTCCACCGATTTCGAAAGCCTACAATAATCTTGATGAAACAAAAGTAAACCTTTTCCGTTATATCTTTCTACACCAAAAACACACAAACGAGATAAGCATTAAGTTTCAATCTCCCTCCCAATGATGTGAAGAAAAAACACGTTCATACGAGCTGAAAATAATTGATAGAGCAGAACTCTGACGCTTTACGTAAGAATAGATCTAGAGTAGATGTGAAACAAGTGCTATGTAATGCAAGGCCAGGGTGTTAAATTTTGTATCTAAACACTGCAAAAAATGACACGTGAGTTTCACTTCTTTGAATGAGAATGATTTGCAAAGAGGTTTCTGACTCTCTCCTTTTAACTATATAGAGTCGTAGGTTCGAGTCCCACCAATGATCTTAATTTCATTCAGCAAAAAAAATCATCTATGTTGTGCTGCACTCGTTCAAGGTGAGGTGAATGGGTACCTGACAGAAATGTTTTCCTTCAAATGCAGCGTGCTACTTACAACTGAACAGCTAAAGCCAGGGTAATTATGTAACATTACAGCAGATAATGTAAAGCGATATTACAAAATATAATTTCTATTGTTATAAATGTCTTTTCTGCGTTCGAGAAGCGTTCTTTTTATTCCATGAACGCTCAACAAACGTTGGCTATAAGCTCAAATGTGTGACGGAGTTGAAACCACTTTATAGATCGTGCAGATGAATGCTCGGAATTAATTTTCGATGTATCTTGTTGAGTGATCATTACATCAGATTAAGATGTTTTTCAGCATCAAATATTCATGACTCTTTCTCAAGGACGTAGTCACGAACATATGTTGGTTTGTAATAACAGACGGAATACGGTAGTCATTAGAATTTTATCGAATGTGTAACGCATGGATGTATTTTACACTACGCATTTTCATTTTGATAATTTTCTTATTCACTATAAACATGATAAAAACTAGATATCCAATGTTTGAAATCCAATTTTCACTTTCCCCACGACAGATATACTGCGGAAGGAATATTAGGACCCTGTAATTCTCAGCACATTCTTAAAATATATTGAACTAACTTCATGAAATTAAATAAATATGTGCCTAAATTATATAGAGTATCTATTATCTCATGCTAAATCATGATTATTTTCAACCTAAATGGAATTGGTTATATACACACTTGGTCTTTTTTTATTGTAGGAGTATGTCCACTATGCTTGGGCCTGAAGTCATGACATTTGTTTTGCGAGACTGACGCTATAACCATCTAAGCCACACGCCCGCTTAAGATGTTGAGAAAGAAATTAATCAAGTTGAATCATTTTTTTTCTTTCAATTAGCAATTACTTAGAATGTTTCATTATAATTTTCGACTTAAAAATACTTTGCCGTTTTATTTGTTTGGTTAAGTTTTGCAGTTTTAAGTTGGTAATACTCGAATTATTGCGCAAACGGATTTTTGTAGTATCATACTTTGAAAAATAAGGGAGTAATAGCTACAATCCTCCAGATTTCATTTTCAGAGTGAAGTCACTACCGTATGTTATTTGCATTGGATTCGACAGTTCTCTCTGGCCAGACCAATCTAAATGCAATCAAAGAAAAGCGAATCCATTTAAACTAGGTTGATTGGCTAAAAGGTTAAATGCATTTTCTCAAATCGTTTATCCAGCTTCTCGTAGTGGATGTGTACATAGCTCAGGCAAAAGAAATTGAATTGGTTCTCAAAGTAATTGCTGAGCTAAAAGTAGAGCTATCATGTTCTTTCATCGCGTGTACATAACTGAAATCGCGAAACCATCATTTTTTCAAGCAAATTAAGGCGTAGCTGCATTTTAATTATCAGAAATGCATGTATATACATGTAAACAAGCGTAATTCAATTCTCCCTATCGCATATAGCCGATATCACCCGATATAACCTTGTTATATCGATATCACGCACTTTGGCTTTGGCACGCTCACTTCCGGGATCCATCTTGATTTCACTGTATACTATATACGAAATTTCAATCCATGTGTACTTAGCGTAATTTCTTTGTTTTGCGTCGGAAGCCCAGCATTGGGCCGCTTCGCAAAAGAAACCCATATAACAAATAAATGCAGATATGAAAGAAAATGATATAAAATGATGCTATTATTTGCAAAAATCGATAAAAAAATATGACACTACAAGCCGCTGACGAAGTTTACCGTAGAAAGCCTATAGACTTTGGGAAACGCGCGAATGTTACCGGAAGTACCTGTGCCAAGAATCTGGGCCAAAATAACTAGTGCGCTGCAGGCGTCCAGATTCGGAGAGCTACATGTGATAGGGAGAATTGTGCAAGTACATATATACCCCATTTTGTCACATTTCGTTTTATATAAATACGTCCATCTGCGGAATGCCTGCTCGCAGCACAGACGCAAAAATCTGAAGGATTTAACCAGACTCAACTATCCGTAACATGTCCGCAACCGAGCTGCATTGAAGCTAATCCTCATTGCGCCAACCTTGCGGAGGAGATCATATTTTCGCAGACACGGCATCGCCAATTCGGATCAGCCAAGGGATAGTTCCATTTGTAACGGGAAGTGTACGGAAAGTTACGTCTTTTATTGAGTCTATGCGTACAACATGCGGCGTCCATATTGCTTAGCCGTGACGTACGTACCAGGGTTGTGTTTCAAAAAGTTGCTCCTACATGTACGCACGACTCTACGATTCTACTTTTACTCAGATGCGATTCTGCGTCAGGAATTATCATTGAGTGCAGGAAATGATCACCAGTCTGTTGTAGAGTCATGCATACATCTACGTACATCTTTATAAAACACAACCTCCAGACGCCAATGTGACAAGGTTATAAGTCAGAAATCACTGGTGTGGTAATACAAAATCTGGAGCATACCATATACCTCCTTAAAATTATAGTTACACGGTCTGATAACTTCAAATCGATGAACGCAATACAAGTGTGCGTCAAACCATAATTGAAAAACTTGTAACCAGAATTAGCTGGTCAAGTGGGAACAACATGAAATTACAACTGACAGGCGACTGATAAAAAGAGAGGGGGAGAGAGAGAGGGGGAAGAGGTTAGGCAGATAGATAGAAATGAGTTTAGGCTACAACGTTTCTTTGAATTCCAAAAGAACTTCTTTCACAAATTGGCTCAATATTAATTGATCCTTTCTGGCACAAAACAATCAAAACATTAAATACTTCAACATATAGCCTTAACGGCAAAGTTGAAGCGAAGAGTTCAATCATTCTATCATCTTCTAAATCGTTTCCTCCTTTGACGAAGCATCAGAAGACACATCAACGATCATGGTATTAAGGAGATAAACATTCCTTCATTTCATATTTTTCTGTTTGACATCATACCGACAATCCTTCACTAATCTCTCATATCTCAAAGTATATTTACCGAGTACCATACAAGACACTTCACTGTCAAGTGGGAATCCATTTGGCGGGAACTCATGCAGTCTTTTATATTCTGATCGCAGATGAAGATTGTTCAGTAATCATCAAAATGATACACTATAAGGAGGAATGGCTTCGGAGCTTTTCGATACCAAAGAGGGTGCGGGCTTAACGGGAAATATACATTGCTTTAAAATATATCCCACAAGGCCTTTAATGTTTAGATATACCGAAACTGATGTTCGATTTTGTTGAATTGTGGACTCCTCCAGGTACACCAGGGCCCCGTAACATAAAGGTTTGCGATTGATCGCTATTTGATTTTGCGATCAATTGCAAACTTTAGTACATGATTTGCCATAGACTTGCGATTGATATCAATCTCTATCAGATTAGCAATTAATCGCAAACCTTTATGTTACCTGGTTACGGGGCCCAGAATGGGAAGGAAGGGGGGGGGGGGGCTAGCTGCAACCCTACTTCTTTCTGGAAATACGTCAAGGCCTATGTGAATATGACAATGGCAATAAACGACCCCCATCATATAAACAAACTTACACACATATATAACACAAACCTACACACACACATACATAACACACTAACACACACATTTTCATTTTATGTTATTGCAAATATGATAAAAACGAAGCTCATTCCACTATATTGATTTCATCAATTATGTTTTATTGATCTACCTTATTCATTCACTAAATTCACTCATTCACGTATTTGTTCATCTATTCAATTGGTCATTTATTGTGGTTTCGCGTCCCCTTCCGGAAATGAGTGCATACTGATGCATCGAAAAGTGTTGTAATAATCAGTATTCTCTGAGTACTCTGGACCCCCATAAAAGAACATCCTTATAGTTGAAGAAGGTGTTCAATTCCATGTGTAATGAATAAAGTGATTTAAACAAATCAAAAATTAAAATTAAAATAATTGAAAAAGTTTCACCCAACCAAAACATTAAAAACATTAAAGGGCTTTAATATTTGATATCTGAATACTACACATACATGATGATAAAAAAAAGAAAATTATGAATTGATCAAAAGTAACCGAACATACTGCAGAAGTTAATAATGTGCACTCTACAAATTGTATGTATCTTTATCATCACCGCTTTAAAACAGTTATGGCGGAGCATACAATTGAGGACGACTTATAAGTAGATATTTTCAAAAGCATTTCAGCGGGGTAGAGCCAATGATAATGGTTATCTATATCATAAAACGTGACCTTTCGATATGCCAACATTCCTCATATGCTTTATGATTCCGAACGGTATTTTACATTTGCGGCTGCCTATTTTCAAGAACGAAGATGATCTTAATTGGATGAAAGAAATGTGAAGATATGTTTTCATCATGGTTGAACATTAAAGAGCATAGTTATTTGTATTGCATACAACAATAAACAGTAAACGTAGCCTGCCAATGGCTGACAGTGTTGAAAGCAACCGATGTCTCGCCTCGTCTTGCCGATGAATTTTTGTTTCATGAAAAGCCAACTCACACCATTGGAAATTTAGTTTGCGTTGGACCATTTTTTATAATTAAAAAAAACACACACACAAAAAAAAAACGCCACAAATGCGCACAGTATACCTGGATCATAATGTGGACTGACGTTTGGCACGCGTTCTTTCGGTGCAAGCCGAACGGCAGTCTACCACCTGATATGCGTATACCATGCGCTCGGGGAGCGTTTTTTTGTATTTTCAAAAAACGCTGAGCCGACGAAGGCTAAAAACGCAAAGGTGTGAGTTGACCGCCTTAACATACTGTATCATACGTGCATGGGGAGCTTTAGAATGTTACAAGGTGCATGAACTCTTATTCGAATTTCTTTATTCAGCCGGGTTTCGCAATATCCCCCCTGCCCAGATGCTTTCTCTTTCCTCACAAATACACGCTTCCCATTTTGTAGAACATCGCTCTTTTTTGCTCATTTTTCTCGGGTCTTGAATCATGAATTGGAGGAGAGACGCCGTGTATGCAAATACCAGCAGGCGGAAGCGACGGCATTCGATCTGCCAAATATCGATGACTTCTAACAAAATGAAAAAGGCGCTCGGTCCAGCCCCCTTCACAAAATGCGTACAGTCTTACAGAATACAGTAGTAAAAGTACAACTTGAAGTGCGTCTGATCCCAATACTGTATCCCGCTCGCCCACTCCCCCCAAAAATGGTTAACTCGTGAAATGTTGGGCTATAAACGCCATGCCATTTCTCCTAGAACTACGTTTAAAAGGGACACTATACACTACGTTAAAAGTTACTCTTTAAAGATCTGCATTTTCCCACAGAACACTGAAGTGTAATGCTCTTGGGAATGGCTGGAGCAATTTTTTCCAAATTAATTCATGGCTATCTTTGAAGGGCATCTAAAGGTCAAAACATATAATTAATATATCACCTAGACACATAAAATTAAACCCAAATAAGTCCATCCGACATCATACGGATTATTAGTTAAGGAGTTAGAATCAACTAAACGTCTTAATCACAATGGGTGGCTTCAAGTATGGTGTTGAACGCTGGTGTTGGTGTTGCAGCAAAACCAACACCAGCCTCAACACCAAACTTGAAGTCTGTCAGTGTTTGGGGTAGACCTCGCAAGATTCTGACGTATTTCCGGTCGTTTCTGTATCACTTTTGTAAACTGACCAACGGTGTTGGAGCTCGGTTTACGGACCCGTTTTGCTCTCTCAACACCAGCACCAACACCGAATACCGTACTTGAAGTCACCCAATGTACCCATGGAACGAAAAACCGAGTTACGCTCCGTGCGTTGCTTTTTTAATGTGTGCACATTCTTTGAGCGCACGTCCCATAGAGGTCTATGACACGTCCCTATTTGCTTATACGTATGAGCTAGTCTTCCAACCAGTATTTTGATTTATCATGATAAACATTCAATTTTTAAAATTTAATATCTAAAGCACTAAACACATTTTCAATTTTTATGTGATGTTTACGGAAATGGTGTTGTTTTTTCTAACAGCTAACAAATTCTTAATATTTTTGGCTTCATACACCCGTTAAGTTACAGCTATCCTCAGTAGACACAGTATTCACCATTCATATTATGTATTCCTGATTTATTGGCCCCCCACCCGATGGGCCTCTTACCTATACCTCGGTTGTAAACATAACGTATGTGTCAAAAGCATTAACTAATAAAATACTAAACACATTTTAAATTTTAGGGAAATAATTTTGTTTTTCCAACAACTAACAAAGTCTTATTTTTGGCTTCAGGATCCCTTTAAGTTACAGCTATCCTCAATAGATACAGTATTCACCATTCATACCATGTACTCCTGATTCATAGGCCCCCCATCCGATGGGCCTCTTATCTATACCTAGGTTGTAAACATAACGCACGTGTGAAGCCCATTACCTATATGTAATATCTATCATCTCCACAATCATTAGGGTGGCTCGCGACGACAGGGCAATGTATATATCAGTTGGTCTATGCTGCAGGAAAAGAGATACCAACCCTTCTAGAACATACTTGTACTTGATAATAATAATGATAATAATAATGATAATAATAATGATAATAATAATGATAATTATAATGATAATAATAATGATAATAATAATGATAATAATAATGATAATAATAATGATAATAATAATGATAATAATAATGATAATAATAATGATAATAATAATGATAATAATAATGATAATAATAATGATAATAATAATGATAATAATAATGATAATAATAATGATAATAATAATGATAATAATAATGATAATAATAATGATAATAATAATGATAATAATAATGATAATAATAATGATAATAATAATGATAATAATAATGATAATAATAATGATAATATTACTACTACTAGTACTACTACTAATGATAATAGATGCAATTTATATAGCGCACGTATCCACTCTGCTGAGTGCTCATAACACTTTGCATTATTATTACCCTGGCTTTAGCCCGGCGTACATCAGCGCACATGGCATTTCAAGGAATAAATGCTTGAGTTGTATTTTCATAGTGAGTTAACGTATGTATCAGTTGGTCTATACTACAGATACATTAATGTCAACTGTTCCTGCTGTCTTTTCATATCGATTTATTCATAACTCGGATGGTCTAAACAAACGTTATACACAGAAATGCCAACCGTTTTAGAATATGCATATTTTCATATGGACGAAAGAATTACCATTACCCTTATGTAATATCTATCATCTCCACAATCATTAGGGTGGCTCGCAACGACAGAGCAATGTATATATCAGTTGGTCTATGCTGCACTTAAAGAGATGCCTACCGTTCTAGAACATACTTGATAATAATAATTATAATAATGATAATAATAACAATGTTGATAATAATGATGATGATGATAATGATGATAATAATAATAATAATAATAATAATAATTATAGTAACAATAATAATAATAATGATAATAATAATAGATGCAATTTATATAGCGCACGTACAACTCTGTTGAGTGCTCAAGGCACTTAACATTATTATTAACCTGGTTTTAGCCCGGCGTACATCAGCGCACATGGCATTTCAAGAAATAAATGCTTGAGTTGTATTTGCATAATAAGTATGTACCAGTTGGTCTATACTACAGATACATAAATGTCAACTGTTCCAGATTTTGCATGAGCTGTCTTTTCATATCGAATTAATCATAACTCGGATGATCTAAACAAACGTTATACACAGAAATGCCAACCGTTTTAGAATATGCATATTTTCATATGAACGAAAGTATTACCATTACCCTTATGTAATATCTATCATCTCCACAATCATTAGGGTGGCTCGTGACGACAGACCAATGTAAACATCAGTTGGTCTATGCTGCAGGAAAAGAGATGCCAACCGTTATAGAATATGATGTATATTTTCGTATGACTTAAAAGTATATATCAGTTGGGTGTATACTACAGATACGAAGATGCCAACTGTTCTGGAACATGTAGAATATGCATTTCTTCATATGAATTAAAATATATCGCGTGCTCAATAATAAAGGTATAGAGATGCCAACCGTTCAAGATTATACTAAAGCTGTGTTTTCATATCGATTTAATCATAAATTGATTGGTCTGAACTCTATACACAGAAATGCAAACCGTTCTAGTTATGCATGTTTTCATATAAATCAAAGAAAATATTATTTGGGCTATACTACATGTACAGAGATACTCCGTTCGAGAATATGCATGATTTCATATTAGTTAATGAATATATCAGTTCTATATACTACAGGTACAGAGGTTCCAAGGTTTCAAGATAGTTACGTGATTTTTTTTTCACAAGGCTTTAATTACAAGTGAATGACTGAGCGTACATTAAACAAAAAAAGGTTTGAAAAAAAAATCAACCAAATCAACTTTTGGGCATATTGTACCCGTTTCGTCAAGCAACATTTGTCTCATCATTAGGCTAATTGTCTCTTTCAGTTATTGCTAGGCAATATATTGACCAATCGTTGGGTCAATAATTGAAAATAACACGATATAAACTATTTTCGAAAAAAATTTAATGGAACGCAGACAATATACCCGTACACCGTGTATGCAACTGTGCGGACACAACAATCACAAGCCGGTTCCGATTTTAATAGCATTACAAAGGAGCATTGAATTTGCGTTCGACTTAACTTTTCAAAAATAGTTTATATCGTGTTAAATGTATTAACCATAGAGCAATATTCTATAAACATAATCCATAAAACAATAAATTCGGGTTTGAGAACCCTTCCAAAGCTGGCGGTTAATGCAGTACTTCAATAAAAACTGAAGTAGCTCAAAAGCACAGGATTGTATGCTGTGACTTGAGCATTTTGGGTTCATGATTAAGTGAAACCCTCGCCATTTTGACCGCGAGGCAATGCATTTTACCACTTGAATTTCCCCTGCTCTTCAAATCGATGCTAATAAATTTTATATTTCACGTGCAGATGCCGTTATAATTTCTAGTTCTTGGTCTCTGCTTTCGACCTTGACCTAATCCTATGTCCTAAGGATAAGAAAGAGAAAATTCACAGAAACTGAATATGAAATCAGCTACAAAGTTTGTGGTATTTTGTCCACAGCAGTCACGAATCTAGTTTAAGAATCTTATTCTTATGCAAGCATATTTTTTTTTTAACTTCATAGCCCATTCGAACGCTTGCGTTCATCCACACTTATAGGAATAAAGGTGAAACATTTCACCGGTAAACGCGACTGCAGCGCAAGACCCTTTCCCATCCCCGATTAGAGAGAAAAATATGAAAACAATAAAACAATATGGTGAAAGGCAGAAGATATATCTGATATATGGGCTCTAAATAGAGAAAACATATTCTTTTACTACAAGGTACTGAGGAATTCCTTTTATAAGGAGCACTACAACTCCTTCAAAACAAAACCAAGCGAATGGTAAAAACCACTCAACCACACATACCTATCGACAGATAACTCGATTTCAAGTGCCATATCCCCGCCTTTTTAGGAGACGAGAATACATTGTGTCGTGACCGGTAATTCGCTTCTCGTGGGTTTAAATGAATTATATTGGTTGTCAGACTAGCGCTCTCCCGCCATTTGATAGCCATATTCCAACCCACTTTGACGGTGACAGGCAAGGATGGAAAATTCTTTGAAGAGAGAGAGAAGG
>BQKZ01001577.1:95842-116662 GCA_036244855.1 Temnopleurus reevesii
AAAAAAAAAAAAAAAAAAAAAAAAAAAAAAAAAAGGGTCATCACCTCAAATTTGGCGCCCCATTTAGACGTTTGGCGCCCCCCTTTGGTCATAACATTTTGGCGCCCCCTACCTCTGACCCGGGTGGCTAGCGCCCCCAAAGGCCCCCCACGGTGCGCGCCTGGATACAACCAAGCTTAATCTAAATCCCATCCTTTTCTAGCCTGATCTATTTAAGCTGACCGCACACGTTATGACCGGCTTACGACCCGATTTGTGAAATAAATCGTAGTAGCATTTTATATGGTTCTTTTGAAAAAAGAAATCGAACAACTTATTGTTTTGAAAACTCAAATTGATACTAATCATATTATATCAATGCGTTAATTAGCTTATTCTTAAGTGTGCATGGAGCCTTATTATTATCAATATAAATAGAAACATCATTTTCGGACATGGATCATCATAGGATGTCATAAATCTATAAAATCGTGTCTACTATAAAATTTAATTTCGTTTTTATTTCGAACACACTGCTTCATCAGTGTTATAATTCTTTAATGGCGTACCCATTCCTTAAGTGACAACATTTACGCTCGTTGAGACTTTGAATTGTTTTTCAATTTCTGAACCTGTTACATGATAATTGATTGCCCGTTGACATCTGATAATAGAATAATTGATATCAAGCATTCATTCAGCTGCTTATAAAATGGATAGCAGAAAGGGGATGGGCAGACTGACGCTCATAATGTTTTGAAAATCAATTTAAAAAGGAAAGACACAAACCTATTCACATCACTTGGTGGGCAAATCACACCGTTGGAAAAAAACTCACACAAACAAACAAACACATTAAGCAGCAACTCAAATACACATGTGTTTTTTAAAGCGTTTTTATTCCTCTTTCGGTTGCCATGTGGATTGCATTTCTGAAATACGTCATTAAACCGTTCACCGAATAGCTGAACTTCTCGTAAAATATGCGCTACCATTGAGATATATCATCTCATTTTAAATCCCCTTGATTGAACAAATATTTTCTCGTCTGATTATGTATGGGCGTTACTGGTATTTGTTAAAATTAGGATATGTCTACATTCCTTGGGTAAAAAAAACCATGACAAACAACTAAAATAAACTTACTTCGAAATTACGTTAGAGTTCACGTTAAAACTTTAAGAAGTTCGATCATCACTGATCTTGAAATCTTAAAAATATCCCTGCACATGGCCTCATACTTCGACTCTCAACTGCTCAACGCATTTAGGAATAGAGGTGCAACATTGCCCCCAAATTTGCCCCGGGTTGCACCTTTTCGCTGTGTGATTTTTGTTCGTAGTGTTTATATTCAAGAATTATGTTTTTCTATTATCAATTCTTATTAATTGAAAAGAATCAATCAGTTCTCTCACGACGTGCATACGTAGAACGTAAGAAGAATTACGTTTCGGCCGAAAACGTCATTCTTCTTACGTTCCACGTTGGCACATCGTAAGACAACTGAATAACTCTCTTCAATTATTCTTCACCACGATGACCCTCTTTAAATCCCTCAATTTTTATTGTTTTACACCTTCAAATTCCACCAATCTCATCATGTCCTGTACATTTTGATAATAGGTGAACATTTTGAACATGCGAAATTGATCAATTTCCATTCCCTTCCATTCCTTCAGCTAGATGAAATTCAGCAATTGTATCATTACAAATCCACTAAATAAATACCCCTGTATATCGCCTCACCGCTCAGACTCCCCAAGCACCGATAAATATTGCGGATCTTGTCTCACCCCTCATGTATTACCCGAAACATTTTCCCCCAATCTATCATAGAGACTGCTATCTATATTTTTGAATTTGTATATACTTTGGAGTACGACTGTCCATGTTCCTCCGGTAAAACAAGCAAACAAACAACTCAAATAAACGTATTTCGAAATTACGGTACAGCCCAACTAAAACACTAAAAAGTACGATCATTACTGATCTTGAAATCTTGAAAATATGCCTGCAAATGACCTCATACTTGAATTCTCAACGCATTTAGGACTAAAGGTTAATTTGCCCCGGACTGCACCTTTTCGCAAAGGTTTGCACCCTCCGTGGGCCTTTTTTTTTTCGTAGTGCGTATATTCAAGAATAATGTTTTTTCTATAATGAATTCTTATCAATTGAAGAGAGTTGATCAGTTTTCTCACGATACACAAACGTATAGAACGTAAGTAGAATGACGTTTCGGCTACTGTATACTGCTACCCTTTAGTTTAATGAAGGCTATAGTACAGCAGCCGAAAAGTCATTCTACTTACGTTCTACGTTTGCACATCGTGAGACAACTGAATAACTCACTTCAATTATTCTTCACCACGATGAACCTCTTTCAAACCATGAATTTTTAATGTTTTAAATCTTAAAATTCCATCAGTCTCATCATGTCCTGTACATATTGATAATTCGTTAAAAACAGCTTGAAACATGCAGAATATCTCAATCTTCATCCCCTTTGGCTAAATACATTACTGATTTAGTAACTATCCCTGTACATCGCCTCACTTCTCAGACTCCCCAAGCACCGATAAATATTGCGGATCTTGTCTCATCCCTCATGTATTACCCCAAACATTTCCCCTCAATCTATCATAGAGACTGCTATCTCTATTTTTGAATTTGTATATACTTTGCCCCGTTTAATTATGACATGAGATACGAGCGCAATCTGCTCTTCCTTGTCCCTTTCCAACCGGAGTGGGGACCTCTCTCGTTCATCATCTCAGAAAATGAAATTTCGACAGCTGGCATTTTGTTTTAAAATCAATATACATTCTTTTTGGAAGCGCGGGTCAGATTTATGAGGTTTTCTTGTGGTCAAAAAGAGCGTATAAAAATCAGTAAAATAATAACAGTTGCTCTGACTGTTTTATGAATATCTTATACGCATCAGATTATACCATGGATATACGACCCCGAGGTGGTATAATAATAATAATGATAATGATAATAATAATGATGATAATAATAATAATAATAATAATAATAATAATAATAATAGTAATAATATCCACTCTCGCTGCTGAGTTCTCAAGGCGTTTTACCTTATCATTACCCTGGCTTTAGCCTGGCAGCCATTCATGGCGCACTTGGCATTTCAAGGAATAAATATTCCTGCCAGGTACCCATTCACCTCACCTGGGTTGAGTGCAGCACAGTGTGGATGAATTCCTTGCTGAAGGAAATTGACGCCATGATTATACATATATTTTTTCGTTAGTATACGATCACCACGTATTTTCTTCTCTCTTCATATATTCCCAGTGATAGAGGCGTCATCAGAATGGTTAGAGTAACACAATAAAATATATTTCCGTAAGATTAAGCCGAATGCCAATTCAGTGCTTCTTTGAAATGCTCTTCTAATAAAAACCGGCTTGTGGTTATTCTATCCGCGCAGTAACTACACGGCGTACGGCTTTACTGTCCCATGACCCACTTTATTTCACGGGCATTGTTTATTTCGTGTTGAGTATGCAATGTACAAGTCGTTGTTTGAGCTCATTTGCTGTGTCGTATCTGCAAATTGTCATACCCCTTTCTCAAGTGTAATGAACAAGATATAATATATTTTCGTAAAATTAGGTCAAACGCCAATTCAATGGTCCTTTATAATACTATTCAAATTGGAACCGGCTTGTGATTGTTGTGTCCGCACAGTTCAATACACGGCGTACGGCTCTTTTGTCCATAATCCACTTTATTTTGTTAATGTTGTTAATGGTCAAATATATGGATCTACGATGACAGGTATACGCAACAAAACGATAAAAACTGCAAACTTAAGAATGAGTGTGCAACACGAGTGTGCAACATTAAACATTTAAAGGTACAAAAACAATTAATGCAACATTAGGAACACCTTTTTTGGTTCAATGTTGCACAATTTCAGGGAAAATCATACCACAATGTTTATATCTTACTTTGCACTTTTCAAAGTGCTCAGAGCATTCGAACCTGCGCCGTTGAGGATGGGGGTTCGTTCTGTTCTAAAATAGCGCCTTATCCTATTTTGCACCGTCCCATGAATAAACGATGGCGATTTTAAAAGACATCAAACAAGGATGTCAGTAATTTAATGGCAAACATTTTAACAAAGATTTCCGATAGTTTAGATCCCTTATAAACTTTTTGCTAAGCGTGTATCCCGTAATGGTATTCAATCAAACAAACTAACAAACAATAAATCCCCTGACTGCCTGATGTTAGGTTCGTATACGCAAGTGCATATGAAATGATTTTAAGACCCAGTCACAGCTTTGCCTTTATAGACAACATCTCTCCTCTCCAGCGTTCATAATATTTGAAAGGAAAGACGCTGAGCTGACGTAGCTGTCACTAAAGTGTATGCACTAAGAGAGCCAGCCGAAAGCAGTCTTATGCCGATTCACACCTTTGCGTTTTAGCCTGCGTGGGCCAACTGTTTTTTTTTTTTTTTACATTGAAAACGCTCCCTGGACGCATAAAGAACACAGGTCATACAGTGGACTGACGTTCGGCATTCGCTCCTTCAGCGAAGGCCGAACGTAAGTACACCGTCTAATCAGCGTATTTACGGTGTGTTCGTCCGGAAGAGATTTTGATTATAAAAAAAAACGCTGGGCCGACGCGCGCAGGCATGGACGTTGAATAGACGTTGAACAGGCGCAGATGTGTGATTGCATCATCAGCGTACGGAGAGCAATGCACTGACCGAAAAGGCGGTCTTTAATAAAGCCATAAAATTATGAACGCTCCTCACGTAGCTTAACGGCTTATGCATAACGCACCAATTGACTCTCTTTTACGTGCACTTTGTATTGCACCCCACGCACGGGGACCTAAGCCTTGCGACTTAATATTCCTCGTTTATCTATCCAGCGGCTTATCAGACAAATTGCTTAAATTGGTAGTAAATCAAAGACCGACTTCATCCCGGGGCTATGTAGAGAACATTGCGATGCTTGTTGCCCCCGTAAACTGTTTTGTTGAGGTCGGTAAAAAGGATTGACTCTTTAATGGCACACCATTATGCCCGAGACAGCAACTTGAAGATCATTTCCATTTTTATGAAATAGTGACAAGATTGTTAAGGAATTTTACCATTGTTCCAAATTCTAGCGGAAATGGAACGCAACTCTTTTTAAACGCAAATTTTTAGTTTGGTATCATCACGTTTGACATGCTTGATGGTAATAGAGAAAATTAGTTTATCAGGACGCAGACCAAAATCTTAGAGCAGAATATACTAATCACCATGAAAATAACAAGATTCATATTATGTATATAATTTGCTAGTTTTCATGTTTAGCCAAGTTAATGTCTCAATAAATTAAAAACTCTCAACAGGGTTACTTCAAATTTTATGACAATATAGTAAAAAAAAAAAAAAAAAAGAATTTATCACGACAACACAGACCAAAATGTTAGTGCAGCTTAACTAATTACCAAGAATATGTATATTATAACACGATATCATAATTCATTTCCGTAAAATTATGTCTAACGGCAATTAAATGCACCTTGGTAACGGTCTCCCCACATAGTCTATATCGTGTTTTATGTATAACGATGTCCAATACGATTACATGAACATACCGTTAACATTATAACCATAGATACAGATGCATGTAAATGTGGTTCAAATTTTGAAGACATGAAAATTAATCTGTTATATCTTAACATTTTAAGAATTCCATCGTGAATATGATTCGAACATTACTAATAACATAAAATTACCGACGAAGGGTAATCATTTTTAGCATTCACAAAGGATAACGTGACATTTGGAAAGAGATTGATATCATGCTGAAATTTCACCCCAAACCGATGCCGTCGAGATACAATTTCAATTTCCGATGCACTAAGAGAGATGCCAACAGTTCCAGAATATGCATGACGTCATAATTAAAATGCTAGTACAGCTGAACGAAAGTGAGAGCAAACATGACAACAATAACCATATATACTCTCAGTCTTTCTTTTGTAATAAAAGACTTGAATCCATATGAAAATACTAACACGATATAAACTATTTTCGAAAAGTTAAGTCGAACGCAGACAATAAATCCGTACACCGTGTATTCAACTGTGCGGACACAACAATGACAAGCCGGTTCCGATTTCAATAGCATTACAAAGAACCATTGAAATTGTGTTCGACTTAACTTTTCGAAAATAGTTTATATCGTGCTATACACCCAATGCATATTTTAGAACGATTGGCATATCTTAAATTACCTCAAGCATTCATATACCCCTCTTGCCCTCGTTTCTCAACTGACTCTTAACAAAATAAAAAGGATATTTCATTCGTGTCCATCCTAAAACCCACTGGTTGCTCATTGTAATCCGTGCTTAGTTTATAATATGCGAATGTGATTGTTATGTTCAGAGAAGGAATACCGATCCTGAATTCATAAGCTCATACAACTCCTACCATTTGTGAAACTTCCGATCCCATATTTTCCAACGTACCCTCTTAGAAAAGTTGGTTGAATCATTTAACCAACATTGCATGCAATTGTACTTGGCGCTATGTCGGGGTTTCCTAGTGTTCAAGCAGTGACCCTGAAGTTATTGGCCGGTTCGTAAAAACGCTGACGAAATGCGGTCAAAACGTTTATGACATGTTTAATGTCTTTGAATGTTTTATATCTTGCCTTAAAAAAATCCAGCCTGGATAAACGTCAAACATCACTTTAAGAATAGGGGAAAATATCCAATGATAGATCACCATCTAACGAATAAATAATAAGATGACTTTGCAAATGGGTTGATATCATGATGAAATTTCATCCAAACTGACGCTGTCGAGACAGAATTTAACATGCGATGCAATGTTCTCTAAGTTTCATCTCCTTTATACCCCCTTTTGCCCCCATTTCTCTCAACTGACTCTTAAAATATATCATTCGCGTCCGTCCTAAACCCACTGGTTGATCATTGTGTGATCTGTGCTCAGCGTAAGTTATGTGAATGTGCTCTGCATGTTCGAAGAAGGAATGCCAATGCCGAATCTATGGACTGATGAAATCCGTTTTTTTGTGAAAGTCCAAGTAATACATTTTCCAAACAAAACAGCTCATAAAATAATACAATTCAAACAAAAATACGGTACGGAGACGCTTAGTTGACGCTAACGAATGTGTACGTCGAGCGCTAGATGAACGCCTCCAACGTTTGTCAAGCGTCCTCGCTCTGTATTTCTGTTTACGCTGAGCGTAACGAATACTGGGTAGATGCTGGCTATAAACGTAAATGCGTGGGTCAGCAGTAATATTGAGTAAAAATCGACAATATGAGACAAAATCTGTAGAAAAAACAAGTCATTTTGACTTGGAAGGAGTTGGCACGCAACGAATCCACTTCTACCGAAGATAACAAAAACTCCACTGATCTTTGGGTTTATAGCCAACGTCAGCGTTGGCGCAGCGTTCATAGCATTCGTGGAAGCAGAAATGAATAGGAATGACACCTAGCTGACGCTATCTTGTGAATACTTCTAGCATTAAACGAATACCTTCAACGTCGGTCAAACGTCTTTGCTCTACATTTCAGCATTTAATGAGCGTCGTGAATACTGGACAGATGTTGACTGTAAACGCTAAGGTGTGAGTCAGCCTTTTCAAGCCGATACATAAAACTTGAGATGTTATGTTACACATTTTCCGGCATAATGTATGTTTTTTCTTAATCTCTTTTTTTTACAACACGATATAAAGTAATTCCGAAAAGTAAAGTCGAACGCAGACAATCGATCCGTACGCCATGTATTCAACTGCGCGGACACAACAATGACAAGCCGGTTCCAATTTCAATAGCATTACAAAGGAGCATAGAATTTGCGTTCGACTTAAATTTTCGGAAATAGTTTATATCGTGTTTTACATAAATTGTGCTATGTTATGATAAATTAACATAACTACGTTCTGATATATTTCATAAAATTAATCCAGATATATCATTACTTTCAATTAATAGGTTCATATCTACCATCGATAACAACTATTGATTAGAACGATTAGGTTTAAAAACTTCTAACAATGGGGACATGCATTCGAATCTTGTCATCTTTCATAAATCTACAAACAATTCCAAGCACGACTGGTCACCCTTTTTCTGCAGTCAATTGGTGACTCCTGCGTCGTAGCACTTGAAAAAGGATCACAAATTCTGCGTAAAAGCTCTATGAACATCTTTATGAAAAACACCCAATATGTTAATTCCTTGAGTATAAAAATTCACCCCATGCTTAGCCTAACTAAATTCGACAAAGAAAATAAGAACAGAGGAATAATTAATTAATGAGAATTAGCGGAAATGGAATTGTCCTAAAGCCCCAGTCACATATAAGCCAAGATTCAACACGACTCACCCCGACACTATGCCCAGGACTCGACGAGATTAGCAATGACAAAGAATCGTGCTGAGTCGTGTTGAGTCGGGGCTCTATGTGACTGGGGCATAAATCAAATCAGCTGGTCGTATTCAACCCGGATATTCCTTGTATGCTAATGATAAATCGGATGCATTATATCACAAGGGATTTCTCACAACCGGAGATCGAATTGCATTATATCATATGGACATAGAGACCGTGGATCTATAACGCTTAATTCAATAAAGCCCGGGCTCCTATTTATCAAACTTCACCGCCAGATGGTTTTTAAAGGGTTCGTAGCCCCCTGCTGGCTATGGTTCAAGTGGGGGTGCTCCTTCAGTTCACTCCATTCGTTCGATTTGCCCTCGCTCCGATAATAAGCCCAAGGTACATTTTTGCTGCCATCTTAGGGGACCGTCCGCACTGCCACGAAGATGGTGTGACTTGGTGGCCGCGTTCTGCAGTACAGGTTATTGATTTTCCGATGATTCTTTAAAGGTATAGATCATTAATGGTCAGGATAAAGAAATTGATCTTAAACGATCGGACGTATTCACGAGTATATACATGCCATAAAAGAATAAAGTAAAAAAAAACACCTTTAGACATCCCTTTTATGAAATGTGCAATGAAATTTTTATGCACAAATTAATCTCTTAAAAATTCAATGCGAATCAGTCATTCGATTCAGACATTCCATTTACAATTAAATATAAATGAGCGTTATATATATCCTTACTATCATATCCAAACTTGATCTTTCCTTTCTTAAAATGCTGTTCGAATTGCACCTTTTTCATTCAAATTAAAGAATATATGTGATGGACGTTTTAAGAACAATTCTCATGAACAAATAAGTTACTATGAACTCCAAAGAGAAACCAATCATTCGATCCAAGCCGAATGCGGAATCAGTACAACCCCATCATGAACAAAATATACCGCCCAATGGCCGACTCACACCTTTCTGTTTTTAGGTTGCGTCGGTTCAACGTTTTTTAAAATTAAAAACGCTCCCTTGACGCACAAAGACGCAGGTCATACGATGGACTTACGTTCGGCGTACGCTCGTTGAGAGCAAAACGATCGTCAGGCCACCGTCTGATCAGCGTATAGTGTGCGCTCGGGGGAGCGTTTTTTATTAAAAAAAATATTCTAGGCCAACGTGACGCAGGTGAAAAACGCAAAGGTGTGAGTCGGCCTTTAAGAACTTTCTTCATCAACAAATGAGTTCCTATAAACTCCAACCCAAACCCAGTAATTCCATCCAGGCCGGGATGCAAAATCATCACAACCCCATCACTCACAAAATATATTCCCTTGACGCACACAAAAAAACGCATTTCATACGGTGGACCGACGTCTGGCGTACGTTCGTTGAGCGCAAGACGATCGTCAGTCCACCGTCTGATCAGCTTTTCAAAAACGCTTGACCGACGCAGGCGGAAAACGCAAAGGAGTGAGTTGATTGGCCTTACTTCTGGCAGTGATGACGTCCAGTAGTCAAGAGCAGACACGTCCGAGCCAATTTTAGCTAAAAGCTCTATCGATGAGCCTTTTTATCAATTGGAATCTTAGATTTCACTTTTATCGAACGGAGAAAGCGGAGATCTCGATGGCGTCAATTTGAGATAAGTTTTATGGAGCGTTTTGGAAAGAAGATTTATGCTAAGTGACTGATATTAAGTATGAAAGCACAGTCCTTAACAAATTGCGAGGGATCTAAGAGATATTTAGGATTCGGAGAGGCTTGAATATTGCCATAGGATTTTATCTAAAGAGGGATTTAGACTTTATGCATTATGCTTCAGATGTTTGTGCAATTTTATTCGAAAATTAAATGGGTACTCGAGCAGTGACCTTTCAAAAAATACTTCGTCTTCATAAGATATATTTAGCTCTATGAGAAAATGATAATACCAGTAGTGAATTTAATTGCTTCCTTTACTGTAGGTCTAGCATCAACATGAATTATACAATTCAATTTTAATGATTTCATTTCGGCACTGGTGGCACTTTAATATTTACTTTCTGGAATGTATGGTTGAATAAACATTCCAATTTAGATTAAAAAAAATACAATGATTTGAGTTTAGCCATGCTCATTTAAGAACGAGAATTAAAATTGAAATGAAAAAGGTCAAATTGAAAGGTTGACCAAAAATATGTTGCGCGCCATCTATATCAGGCACAAATATTCCCTATTTTTCATAAGTATTTTCCCATTTACTAATGAATTGCACATTGCACAATTGGACAATGCATATTGCAAGTGAGGATTCACCGAACGAATGTTCAAATTTGGTCAATTTCGACAATCACACTTCAGGTAAAATCAGTTAAAATCCTCCCCTACTTTACACCAAACCATATACAATACTGCAGAATTATTTGGATAAGAACCTCACGAATATTAGAAAGTATTGAACTTAACTTATTAGTTTAATGACAACGTTTGCCGATTGTATATGGAATTCAAAGTACACTTCGTGAGTGCACAAATATACCTCAGGGAAAACACTCGACTAATGTTTAATTCGTTCGGCTTTCGCTGGACGCACGCACATGTGAGCACCAGTCGAGCATCTCCCCTTATCTGCGGATATAGAGAATGTATTTTAGATTTGAAATACACTCGGAAGTGTAACTGCTCCTTTAAGGTCCGCCGATTAAGGCTTGGAGTACGGGTGTAGCAAAGTTAGTCAGAACATACAGTCAACCGCAAAATGACAGCAAGCATTCACACTCTATTCAGTTACAACCCCTTCCTAGTGTATGGCGGCCCTCAAGTGTCAGCAATGATAGGGTGTGTGCGCCGTTAAATTACGACTAGGGCTGTGTTTCAAAAAGTTGTTCGTAAAGGTACATACGACTGCACGGACGACTAGCAATCTATTCTGTGGTGCAATGTTCCACAACGTCGCTGAATTAGCATCGGGGAAAGGGTCACCAGTCATGCGAAACTCCGCGAACAGCTTTATGAAACACAATTCAGTGTTTTGATTCAAAAAGCTATTAGCAAAGGTACTCACAACTCTGCGCACATATTTAAACCCTTTCACAGGTGCAAATTCAGAGACACAGTGCAGAAATTGGTTATCAGTCGTTCGCAGAGTCGTGTGTACAGCTACCGGTCAAGAAATTTTTATATCCACGACGCAAATTTCGTGACCCGAGACGCAAATTTCTCGTCCTAGACAAGAACCTTTCTAGTCTGGTTGCGGAGACGTAGGCCATGTTAACCATTTGATTACTTAACTCTTTAATACCCGTAAGACTTTGGACAGGGACCATCCACCCTCAATAGTCTGTGGATTTACTCAGTTTGGGACCTTTGTCACAAAGTCGTGAGTCGTGGTTCACATACGTTGTGTCCAAGATTACAAGCAAAACCCTTTTCTTTTTAATCTACAATACGAAGGGTCACAAACTTCACTCCCATGGCTCCGTTTTATAAAGCTTTCTAATAGATCGTACCATTGATATCGATCGCAAGTCTATGGGAAATCATGTGCTAAAGTTTGCGATTAATCGTCGCAAACTTGCTTTATGTTACAGTCCCCTGATGTTATGCTTACTCCAGGACCTCCATACTCCTCTCCTCATCACCCCCATCTCACCGATGCATCATAATGACCTTGGTATGTTGGCATTTCATGTGCCCTTCGTGACATCCACAGACATGGCAATAACTAATCACGTGATCAGATACCCAGCTGAACAAAACTGACACGTTCTGATACAAGTCTACTCTGTTAACCTTCATGCTTGTTACATTCTAAGGAGACATCACCATTTCGTTTGAAAAGGCGGGTTTAGTTTTAATAGATGCAAATTTTATGGACTCTAGAAACACAAAAGGTGTTATTAACAGCCTGAAAGCTTGTCAGAGGCTTGCCAGACATAGCAAAAAGTACTGTACACAAAATAGATTCCAAGTACGACAAGAATACCACGTTCGTGGGCAAAAAAAATCCCTCATATATTAGTAAACCGGTCTATTGTAAATAGTTTTCTTCTCATTTATAATCAAAACTTTTAACATGCTTAAAAAAAAGAAGACATTAATACAGTTCACGCATGCACAATCTTACATCCACGGCAAATGTTCCAATATTACCTTCCATGGCCAGTCGTTATCATGTTATAGATAAGTAAATGAGTATCTAATGGTATAACGATCCTGGAGTGCAGCCAAATAGACATTGTCAATTTATTGTTTGCAAATCAAACAGTTATTGAGCTGATAACAATACAAAATATACAAACATAATACACATAAAACAACCAAATAAGCGGTAAATCGTTAAACTTATTGCTGTGATTGAAGGGGCTGTGTTTTTCTCAGAAGAATTCTAATCTCAATCCTGCATTTCGATTCCAATCATTCAGAGCAGCGCGAATAATTTCAGAGTCTTCCACTTTACTCGCGAATTCTCATACACGATTTCTCCACCCCAAACCTAAACCAATTCCAATGTTGACCCTACCCATTTTATTTGCTGTGTGCTGCATACACCACGGACCTTTGAAACGGGGCACGGAAGTTTGCGTCTTCAATTTCACCAAGCCAACATTTATTTGAAAACCGAGCCGTTTTTGAAGTACGGACGACCCCAGTCAATTCTCATGGTGAAACATCCTCCTTATCCAATAAAGTGCTCTCAATTTCTTTTCTTCAAGGAATTGTATGAAGAAATGCACATATACACACACACACACATACACGCACATACACATACATACACTCACATACGCACATATACACATGCCCATCTACACATGCATATCTACATACACACGTACACATACACTTGCACTCCCATTCATGCTTTCATATCCCCCTATCACATTATTTTATGGAAAATATTTTGAATATACTAGTAATTTGATTCTTTCTAAAACACCAAGGTATAAGAAAGTGTGTGTGTGTGTGTGTGTGTGTGTGGGGAGGGGGGGTAGGGGGCTTTGGTAACAAGCCCCCTTGCCAGGGATAGAGGTAGGGGCGCCAAATTAATCTGAAATAAGGAGGAGGGTCTATATAGATGGAACGAAATATACAAACTCCTTTTTGACTTGTCAACTCCTCGAGGCGGGCGTGAATCGTTTATCGGTCTACCGTAGCCCACCTTGTCTAACTGGTGCTCATGGTGCTGGAAGTTTCCGCTCATTATTATCCGGTTTTAGCAGCCACTGCTCAATAATCTTTCAATATCCATCTATGTTCTTAAAAATCCACTTTTCCCCCTTATTTTCTCTTCCTTCCAATGCTATCATCTCATTTTCCCGATGATTAATTTGACGGCGTTCTGCTCTGTTTCGCTTTGTCTTGATATCAAATGAGATACCATTCATCTTGTTGACACCACCACGATACATTTCCTTTTCAAAGCTATGTGTCTGGGGTAATCACCTTAATATCGCGATATGTTTTTTCCTGCAATATTGTTTTAGATAAAGTTTCCACAAACAGTATAATATCGTTCTATATAGATGGTTTAAATGTCTAAACACGAGCATTTGCCACTTTTTTATCTAAATTTTCCTTAAATTTTCATCAAGTCGTAAATATCTAGAACCGTTTGTTCTTTGGTTTAAGACATAATTTTGTGTTTTAATGATTCGACCTTCTTGTTATTGATTGTTATTTCTATCATAATCTGCTCCTTCCTCATTTTGTTCTTTTCCTTCTCAGTCTCAGTCTTCTTCTCCTTCTTCTCCGTTTTTTCTTCTTAATTTCCTTCTTCAAATTTCTTCTTCAATGTATCATTCTGCATTTTCTTCCTCCTTTATATTTCTTCCTATTTTTTTCTGTTTCTTCTTCTTGTTCTCTGTGTTTTGTTCTTCTTCTACTTCTTCTTCGTCATCATCATCATCATCATCATCATCATCATCATCATCATAATCATCATCATCATCATCATCATCATCTTCTACTTTTTCCACTTCTACGTATTGTTATTTTTCTCCATCTTCTCATTTTCTTTCTTTGTCAACCCCTCATGATCATGTTGTTTTATATTTCCTTGTTTAGCTATTATCGTAAATGAAACTTACCCTTAATGCTCTAAATGTTCATCCTTTTCTTTCCCCCTCTCATCACCCTCTCGACCGTCCCCCAAATGAATCACAGCGCCTGTTCGCGCATCGCCTATGCTTCTAATCGACTCGCTCTCAACTTACAAGGGTAAAGCTTATTGAAATACCATCTCGCTATAAATATTCACAACTTCCCTGTCTACACTTCCCTTTTTTTCTGTCGCTCTTCTCATGTTCTATTTACAAACCATGCCTTCAGTGATCCTCCCCTAGAAGAATGTTTCTGTCACAACACGGACTCATGTTGTGTGGAAACATGATCCTTGATAAATATTCATAACGGTACGGGGGGGCATCATCGGAAAGCATCGAAACACATCGCCTTTCGCTCAATTCGTTTCCGAAAATGTCGTGTTTGTTTAGGCCATGTCACGCTATGCTTCCTCCATGTTTCCTCTTTTTTTCGAGCGACCTTGCAGTGCCTGGAAAGAAATGCTAGTCGTAAAATACCGGAACTATACAATATGCATCTGTAACTCTCTGTAAGAACTTATCATAAGTGTTTCCTTTCTTCTGCCATGCTTATTTCTCGGGCTGTAATTTTTTTAATCGAAAAAACCGACAAAACAATATTTTTTATTCCCTCTATTGTCGAAATTATCATGTATCAGGGGGTAAACAGAAGTATGAACACATTTGTGAATAAGTTATTGCAATGTAGATTTTTACTAAAATTGGCTGAATAATAGTCAACATAGATATTGTTAAACAAGAAGAAGGAGATTAAAATGGATTCAAGCATGAAAAAAGAACATTGGCAAAAGAAGCATCAGAGAGTATTAAAATGTTTCAAGATCACATTGTTGAGTATTACATGATAGTTGTATGTCTCATAGGTTCGTGACGTGTGAAAGATAAAGGATAAACCTGGAGGGTAAAACATATAAAGACAGTTCTGAGAGAAACAGAAAGGATAAACGAAAAGGAAAAACCTTGAATAGCAAAATGCATGCAGACGAAATTTAAAAAAAAAATGTGTTATTGAACTTTGTCTCAAAAGGAAAGCCCTGCACAAAAGCCTGGTTATAAAATCACTCATCACCAATAAACGTGATACCCTGTATCAAAGGATTATAAATATAAGTTAATGACAAAGTTAGAAGACCTTTCTGTTGCTTAATCCACCAGAGACATTGTATTAGCCCCCTCTAAGGGGTTGTCTAATCTTCAGCTGCCGCCCCCGACCCCGACCGTAAAGCGAGACTGTCGCTTCGCTGTCAGCTTCGCATTGTTTCTACATGAACCCACTATGGGACAGTCACATTTGCAGGCTGATTCCATCCTGCTGGCGAACTGAATCATCTGACATCTATGAATTATGAATCAATGTTATTGTTGAATCAACATGCGCAATATAAACCTTTTCCTTAAAATTAGATCGAACGCCAATTCAAACGCTCCTTAGTTTGTAATGCTATTCAAATCGGAACCGGCTTGTGATTGTTGTGTCCGCACAGTTGAATACACAGCGTACATATCTGTTATCTGTGACTCAGTTTACTTTACGGAAACATTTGTTTAACTTGTTAATCAATGAATTAGTACAATCGAAATTGACACAAATAAACTTCACATATCATATTTCAAACGGACTCACAAAGTGATAACTACAATTTGGTTGATTTGGTTTGAGGGTATGATGGGATCAGTCTGTTGGTGTGACTGGCCCATTTGACAGGTGTATAGGGGCGATAAACGGGATTTGACGTACGACCCTTGTAGTATGCATTGGTATCTCTGGCTTTGCGCCGTGCTAGTCTGAAAACACAGACACGATTTCTCGTGATTGATTATATCTAGTTTTATTGTGCATTCTTTGCCAGAAATGAAAGTGATATATTGCAAGGCTAAATAAGTTGGGCCTTCCTTCAGTGCTTTCTTTTCTAGGCCCACTCACATCTAAAATACAATTCCATCAATAGTTTGGCATATATTAACTAATCGTTGTGTATTATGTTGTTCATTGGTGGGCCAACTTTTGCCAAACTTGTTTGTAAATTTGAGAGTGGTATCAGCCGTAGATATGAAACTATCGAACGATTTGTTCTTACTTTTTCGAAGTAGTGATTGCTAAAGGCCGACTCACATGCACCTTTACGTTTTTAGGCTGCGTCGACCCAGCATGTTTGACAATTAAAAACGCTTCCTGGATGAACAAAGACGCAGGTCATACGGTGGACTGACGGCGTAGGCTCCTTAAACGCAAGCCGAATGTCAGTCCGCCGTCTAGCCAGCGTATACTGTGCACTCGCGAGCGTTTTTGATTTCCAGAAATGTTCGGCCGACGCAGGCTTAAAACGCAAAGGTGTGAGTCGGCCTTTAATAATCACTACTTTGAAAGAGTAAGAAAAAACAATAACGTTCGATAGTTTCATATCTAAGGCTGATATTAATTAAAAACAAGTTCGTCAAAAGTGGGCCCACAACTGAACAAAATATACTTTCCACACAACTGTTGGTTAAGTTATGCGCAACTTCTGGTGATAGACGCAAAACCAGCAGCAACTGTCTCTAGACGACATGAGATCCGCTTCTTTCTTGTTGCTCAACCTATAAAAATTTAACGTCTGTATCTCAACCGCCAAGCAGCTACTTTTCAGTGACTTCACTTTTGCATCATGAAAGAATATATACCCGAGATTCACGGAACATCCCGAGATATCCCGATATATCACGAGATATCCCGAGATATCCCGAGATATCACGAGATATCCCGAGATAACCAAAGCCTTGTTAAACGTGATTATCTAAACAACACCCTTCCCCCTCAAGCCACCCTTTTTTTCTCTTTACATCGGAAAACATATAATGCTGTCGCATTCTATTTTTTTAATATTTGATTGAAATTTGATAGGTGGTCAAGTCCAATCAATCACACTGTCCTCAAACTCATCACTTGAACAACTTAGACAAATCTACATCCATACATCATTTCCGAATCTATCATTTTGTTTAAACGTGAAGGATTCATTCCCGTTCTTTAACATATCTTGCACGTCCACATGTGGGCGATAAACATCAGCCAGCTCAATAAAACGGGTAATTCCTATATATATATATATATATATAGATTTCAGTAATCCGCTACTTATAACATATTCTTTGGATAATATTTCAGAAACTACAATGTATCATAATAATAATAATAATAATAATAATAATAATGAACGGCTTTTATATAGCGCTTATCAACTCTAAGAATTCTCTAAGCGCTCTACAATTGCAGCATTATTACCCTGGCTTTAGCCCGGCAGCCACTTCATTAGCGCACTTGGCGTTTCAAGAAATAAATATTCCTGCCAGGTACCCATTCACCTCACCTGGGTTGAGTGCAGCACACTATGGGTAAATTTCTTGCTGAAGGAAATTAACGCACTGGGAGAGATTAGAACCACCGGCCCTCTAGTTAAGAGGCGAGAGTCCGAACCACTACACCACGACGCCCCATTATAATACCATATTCTTGGCTGTAATCTGCAAGGCCCGACGGAAAATGGGCGCTATTCTCTGAGGTCGAAATTAAACCCACATATATTTCAACACTATTTTTCTGCCATTGAAATTTTACTATTGATAAAAGAAATGGGAAAGGTACATAAACAAGATATTTCAACACCCGAATTGTCATATTCTTTGGCATACACCCTTCCGTTGCCCTTGGAGCAAAGCTCGACAACCTGTACAGCGGAAACCATGTAATACAGTCGCCATTTATTTGATAGATGGTCAAGACGAATCAATCGCATTATCCTCAAACTCGCCACTTAAACCACTTAGACAAATCTACATCCATTCATCATTGCCCCGAAGGTTTGTTTAAATGTGAGAATTCTATCCTCCTTTTTAAAAACTTAATTTGTCAAAGAAAAAATCCACATGTGAACGCTAAATATCCAGCGCAATAAACCGCGTTAATTGTGTAATATAATGTAAATGTGGATTTCATTGATGTGTTACTTGTGACATGACCTTCGTAAAATTGCAGAAATGTATCATGTATCACGGGCCCTGTATAATAAAGAAGTTTGCGATTAATTGCAAACATTTAGTACACGATTTCCCATGGACTTACGATTGATGTTATCGTACGATCGATTTGAAAGCTCTATGTTATGGGGACATGGTATCATATTCTAGATTGTAATCCACAAGGCCCGGTGCAAAATGGGTGCTACTTTATGAGGTCCAAATGAGGCTTATATAGATTTGAACGCGTGACCATCAACTTCTTTCTATGATTTCTTTTAACTTTTATCATGAAAAATTGGATCAAGATATATGAGAGAGAAATGTTAAAGCCTGAAAAGTTTATATGATTATTTGGACTCACTCCCCTTGCCCTCCTCGAGCCGAACCCGACAACCTTTACAACGGAAACCATGTAATACAGTAGCCATTTATTTGATAGATGGTCAAGACGAATAAATCGCATTATTCTCAAACTCACCACTTAAACCACTTAGACAAATCTACAACCATAAATCATTGCCAAGATGGTTTGTTTAGTTGCGAGATTTCTATGCTTTCCAACAGATTGTCTCCCAGCTCGAGTGAGGTTTTTATGCAATGTCATTCATGTGTACGTCTGAAAGCAAATGAAATTCAAATTTCAGATTGATTTTTCTTTACAATTTTCATTCAAAACATAACAATGGCATTGCGATAAAAACTAACAAAACTCACATGGATAGTACACCAAACACAATAGTAAACATAATAGCATTAGATATCGAATAATAGCATACGATCGTTAGCGATAGTTTACATTTGAGATTTAAAAAAAAAATAGAGAAATCCAATGAAAAGCATTGCTTATTGTGTTATGACTTACTTAGATTAATACTAAGATTGAATATATTGCCATTTCTAATATAAATTGTAGTTACTGCTGTAGTAGTTAAAAAGCGACTGGAGAAAGTTAGATTTCTTTATCCTAATTAGCAGATATTGCTTGCAAAACTTTACTATTAAGATGAAATGTGAAACATTTTCATACATACATCCATTATAAGATCATTTATCATACATTAAAGACTTGGTCTGGCTTAGAAAAATCTTGCTTTGATTAAAAACAGACAAATCAGACGAATAGGTAAAGGAAACAGGACAAAACAATAGAAAGCTGTGGGGTTTAAAACATTATTGTTTATTTTATGATAAAACCAACTATTTGCAGAGAAAAGCATGCCATACGCCATATCACATGATCAAAAGTTGCCAACTGGCATGAAAAGTCACTGTTTAGTGATATAATTGAAATATTCACAACTTTCGTATTCATTTCTTCAAACTTTTTGAACTGTTCTTCTGATTGTTCTGGTTTTAATCACAGCTAGATCTTTTTTTCTGACCCAGGCCCAGCATTTTATCTTAATTTTTACATATTTTCATGATCGTTAATGCTAACGGGTGAAAGCTTGTGATGGGGGCAAATTGCAACTTTAATGCATGAAGTGTCCTTCGCACAATCCCTTCCCTCTCAACAACAAGATGAATCGAGTTTCTCAAGCACCGAGGAATCGACTTAAATTGCATTATAAGAGGTTAATGGAATCGGAGAAGTCTGGTTGTTTACACTTTTGATTACGATCAGCTTTACACTCTCCTCTGGTGTCTGTTCTCATTAAGAAAGTCCTTTTTGATTTGTGCAGAGCCAATTAAGGGTGTAACGTCTTCAACATGCGGGTCCGGGGTTGAAGGGGTCATGCCCACTCCCATTGAGGGTGTATTTATGAAGGGTTGTGGCCCCCTTCGTTTTTTTCGGAATCACGCGCACAGTGAGCAGAAGGGACAAAGAACAAAGAAATGGGACAAAGTAAACAACTTTATTCAAAAATTCACAAAAGCTTTATCAACATAGAATAAACTAGTTTACTTGTTTATTCACCAAGCAAAATAGACATGAGTTTGAAATTTTCTCTACAGAATAAGATATATATATATTTTTTTTACTTGTCCGAGACTTGTGACTCTTCTGCTCACAGTGGCGATCATTTTCTGTCGATTGAGCGGATAAAGTAAGGACTGATATTTTCCTGCCTGTGAACAATAGTGAATTCTTCTCTTCTCGGCTTTTACCTTTAAGTGAAGACATGTTTTTTCTCCAAACTATGCGTTGCCTAATAAATCTTCTTCAAAATATCGCCCCTTTGGCGGGAAAATCTAACCATAGAAAAGATTAAATGCGATACTCTCTTAAAATGATGTATGAGGTTAAAAAATAAAGTGATTTGTGTTATATATTAAGCGCATAAAAATAACCCAAGATAGCTTTGTCCGACATGATAATGATGATGATGATGATGATGATGATGATGATGATGATGATG
>BQKZ01001578.1:47213-68041 GCA_036244855.1 Temnopleurus reevesii
AATGATCGGTGTTTTTTTCTCCAGTGTGTGAGTTCGCATTCATTTTGCTCGTGAAGCATGTTGTGTAGGGGATAGCGATGATGTCGTCAATTGTCAACTTTTAGTAGTTTATGTCTTATGTTCAATATTTTTCTTCTTTAGTTTTCCGTCTCGTTCATGCAAAATCTTCATTTGTACTAATTGCCCAATCGTACATTGTATCTTTAAATACGGAATACCCCCAAAATACATCTGTGCAGGCGACCCTAAGGGTTATCAATGAGTGCGAGAAAGGCCATAGGGTCACCAATCGTTCGTAGAGTTGTGCGAATATCTAAGCACAGCCATTGATCTTCTTTACAGTTTTCTGTCTCATTCATATAAAATCTTCATTTGTACTAAATACTCGATTATACATTGTATCTTTAAATGCAGAATACCCCAATATACATCTCTGCGGGCAGGTCAGTTTGAAAGGTAAGTGTATTACAATGTATAAAGTTCACCTGTCTATCTAAGACAGTTGTCTCATTCCTAGCCTAATTCCCTCTCTCTGTCTGGAAGTGCTTAATTCTTAACAAGAATATAGTTGCCAACTCAACCTGCTCAAAAACAACATTCTATATTTACAGTGCATTATGAAAAACTTAAATCAGTCCAAGGCAAGACAGTTTTCTGTCATAGGGATTGTTGCCACAAATTTGCAGTTGATTGCAAGTGGATTTTTGCAAGACCAGCAAGCACCAATCAAAACCGTTGTTTCATACGCGTCTTGACAAAAGTACAGACAGTGCGTGAATGAATGTGCGTTCCAATTTACAGTTGATTTGTGATCAATTGCAAATTTGTAGCAACTTCCCCATAGAGGTTAAAACATGTCCATCTCTGTATGCATGCTAAGGAATAAATACAGACAAACCTGTCTACAAAGGCCACTCCAAGGGAATCAATTTAAGTGGCCACTATAGACAGGTTTGACTGTAGTTCTGATGATTAAATGCTCATTCACCTACCAGGGTGGTGTGTAGCACTATGTTGGGGCATTTTATGCTGAGGGAAGTTGAAGAGATGGTTGGGATTTGAATCCAGAACCTTCGCAACCTTATAACAGGGCCATGACCACAAAGCCACAACACTTGCGCAATGTATTCAGTAAACTTTTGGAAAGCGGTTACGATTAACCACTTGTTCTAATGTAATAGTAGTACACATTGAGTGTAGTACCTACCTTCATTCTGAAACAGATTAAGTCCTTGTCTTTTCATTGGTCATTAGTTAACTTCTGTCTTTTATTTTGTATTTTGATTAACCTGTTTTATCGTGATTTTTAAATCTGTGTGATATTGTACAGAAACTTTTTAAAATTTCATCTTATCTTGCCTCAAATGTTTTACTATGCCCAATGCTGAGCTACACCTTTAGACTTAAGAGTGATCTAGATCCACTACTTTGTTCAAGTATGAACGCTCCTCCAGTGAAATACACTGTACCTGTGTCTATTTTGAAAGAGGTCAAATCCCTATTTCGTCATCTGTCAGTTGTAAACTTGTGTTTTGATCATGAATGCGTTTTAATTGACTTGTTATAATCACAACTTATAAATCTGTATGATGTTTTACGGAAACTTTTCGGAAATTTAGTTCAGATTTTACTCTGTGATAATTGCTGATTAATGCTTTTAAATCTTGAATGGGGCTTGATCGACCTTTTTTCCAATGTGAATGCATCTCCAGTGAGGTTTCTGCATTTTTTTTACTTGGTCAAGCCTCTACAAACCTCTATCTTTTCATCTGTCCTCAGCGTATGTGCGTCAAGATTGACCTGTTTTTATCATAGATTTGAAACTACAACTTTATGCAGATGCACACCCTTACCACAAGGCCACTGCACTTTGGCAATATGTTTAGTAAACTTAAGTAAAAGTACATGTAGGCCAAGCAAAATACTCCTTTCTCATGTGAACACACTTCAAGTGAAGTACTTGCATCTATTCTGAAAGAGGTTAAGCTTTTATCTCATCATCTGTCATTTGCGCATGTACATCAAGATTGACCTGTTTTTATCATAGATTTGAAACCACAACCTTATGTGGGTGCAACTCCTTACAACAAGCCTACTACTTGGGCAATGTACTTCGTAAACTTATGTAAAATCAGGCTAGGAAAAATACCTTTTTCTAGTGTGAACACACTTCCAGTGAAGAACTTGCGTCCATTCTGAAAGAGGTTAAGCTTTAATCTCTTCATCTGTTATTCGTGCATGAACGTCAAGATTGACCTGTTTTTATCATAGATTTGAAACTACGACCTTATGCAGATGTACACCCTTACCAACAGGCCACTGCACTTGGGTAATGTGTTTAGTAAAACTTATTAGGCCAAGGAAAAATACCTTATTCTTGCGTGAACACACTTCAAGTGAAGAACTTTCGTCTATTCCGAACGAGGTTAAGCTTTTATCTTTTCATCTGTCATGCATGTGCGTCAGGATCGACCTGTTTTCATCACAAATCGCAATCTTATGTCGATGCAAGCCCTTGCCACAAGGCCACTAGGCTTTGGCAATGTATTTGGTAAATCTTAGTAAAATCTGGCTAGGGCAAATACTCCATTCTAATGTTAACGCATAGATCTGGTTATGTTTCATAAAGCGGTGTGTAGATCTACACATCACCAGTGACCCTTTCTTCTGTGCGATTCAGCAACAGGGATTATCATTGAGTGCGAGAAACAGTCCCAAGTTGTTCGTAGAGTCATGTGTAGAAGTCACAAGTTGTTCGTAGAGTCATGCGTAGAAGTCACAAGTTGTTCGTAGAGTCATGCGTAGAAGTCACAAGTTGTTCGTAGAGTCATGCGTAGAAGTCACAAGTTGTTCGTAGAGTCATGCGTAGAAGTCACAAGTTGTTCGTAGAGTCATGCGTAGAAGTCACAAGTTGTTCGTAGAGTCATGCGTAGAAGTCACAAGTTGTTCGTAGAGTCATGCGTAGAAGTCACAAGTTGTTCGTAGAGTCATGCGTAGAAGTCACAAGTTGTTCGTAGAGTCATGCGTAGAAGTTACAAGTTGTTCGTAGAGTCATGCGTAGATCTATGCACAGCTTTTGAAACACATCCCAGGTTTGACGTACCCACAACTATTTTGAAAGAGGTTAAGCCATTATCTTTTCATCTGTCATTAGTTCATGTGCGTCAAGATCGACCTGTTTTTATCACATATTCGGTACCAATGCAAGCCAGCACCAAGCAACAACACTTGGGCAATGTATTCAGTACACTAAAATAAAGTCGGGCTACAGCAAGAAATTCTTTCTAATGTGAACGCACGTGCACTTAAGTACTTGCATCTATTCTGAAAGAGGTTAGATCTTATCCCATCTCGGTCGACCTGTTTATATCCCAGATTTGAAACCACAACCGCCCAAGGCCACTACGCTTTATAGGCAATGTATTTTGTAAACTTGAGTAAGATCGGGATAGATTGACCACTTCTTTCTAATGTGAACGTACCTGCATTGAAGTACCTGCGTCGAAGTACCTGCGTCTATTCTAAAAGAGGTCAAGTCCCTATCTGTTCATCCGTCATTAACGCACATGCTTTTCGATCGACCTGTTTGTATCACGATTTTTAACTCTGATAAAAACAAGTCAATTCAAAATTACCCAAGTCAGATTTTTATTGTGAGAGGGGGGGGGGAAGGGTGTTGGTGTTGAAAATGATTTCAGTAAAGTTTGTGAATAAAAATGGAGTAATTTTACTATACATCAGCATACTTCGAATTTTCACATCTTGACTTTTGCACGAATGTTGTAATCGCTCATAGCACCATGCGTCCAAATCTTAGCACACAATCAATATTACATGCAGATTACAGTTGTACATTCATGCATTGATCTGCGCGCAAGCAATAAACTTTACATTAGATGCCCCTATTCATTCTATAGGGTGGGAGAATTTTTCATTCAGAAAAAAAGCAGCATTTCAAGAACTCAATTATTGAAACGTGACATGCCGCCCACGACATGAACGAAGATAGTAAATCCCATTTATTTCCTCTCCCACATTTTATATCCTATTCTTTTGTCCGACTTTCTTAATAGATTTACGAGAGATGGACTTCTGACGATCTGTATTTCTTTAAAGTGGGAAATCTGGCAGACAGATTTGAAATTCATGCCCAAATGCAGAATGAATACCTTTTAGGTAGTCTCAATCGGGCATATAAATTGTTTGTGCCAGATTGTGACTCAAGCTAAGACCCCCCCCCCCTAAAAAAAGAAGTTTCCTATAACTGACCAACCCTCTGAAAATGGCTCAACCAGAACATTTTTTTTTCACTAAGATCTAAAAAACAACTGCTGAGTTATAGGAAAACATGGTAAATATAACATATGAAGTCATTTTCAGTAAAATTATAAATCAGTATGTCAAATAGTCTTATTTTATACCTGTTCCAAAGTAAAGAACAAGTAATAGAAAAAAAAACTTTCCGAGCGACTGATGCTGTTTTTAAAAGAATTCATTCTAGGCATCCAAGATATTATTTCTTTTACCTGACAGATCTGTTCGTCAATGTTGCAGAATTCTTTGCTACCTTTGTCCAGCTAACACTCTGTGATCACATTGTCCTGATCTTTATAGTGATGACAGGTATGTCAGAAATCCGCCTTGCTTTTGTAAATCAGAATTTTTATTTTTTTTTCAAATGTGTTAGCAGATTTTCAACTTCAAAGGCATAAAGTTTGTTGATAGTCCATATATCATTAAGTCCATGCTCTAAGCATCCACCCACAGATATCTCAATTCATCTTTTGAAATCATTCATCCCTTTCTTTCAATCACGACACATCTAGACGACATTTCTTACATCCAGAATTGGTCTCCAGGCTTTGTTCAATACAAATGACATTAGAAGCGATTCTTTTCCACTATTGATTTCTAAGTTTATTTCCACTCCATGTCCATGACGACTTTAGGCTTGGCTTTTTTGCCAGTATCGATTTCTCAATTCTTTTCCAATTCCTTTCCTTCAAAATTGATTACATCTTTAGGCTGTGTTGGGGTGAACTCAAAAGCACTTTTATTCTTTCTCACTTTGTGTTAGTCTGTGGGCACAGGCCCCTTTCCAGTATCAATTCCTTAATTTCTTTTCAATTTTCTTCTTCCAATATTGATTATGTCTTTTGGCTGTTTGGCAATGAACTCAAAAGCACTTTAAATTCTTTCTAGCTTTGAGGTAGTCTGCAAGCACAGACTGTTTGCATTGAGTTTGGAATTTGTATCATGCCTATAATGCAGTGTCTTCATTCAGAGACTACAATGCTCATGTAGTTAAGCACCATCAATCAAGTTAAGGGATCCAGTACATTGTTGAAAGTAGTCTCTAATTGCAGACACTGGATTGTAAACTATACAAATTGTCCATTTGATTCTAAGAGTCTGTGCATGCAGACTAGCTTTGAAGCTATGAATGGTTCATCAATGACATTTTTCTCGGCATTGACTTACTGTAGAAGTCAAGTACTTTGGTTTAGTGGTCTCAGTACTTGTATGAAGATGCAAAAGGTCGAGGGTTCAATTCCTAGCATGGTGCCAGCTCAATTTTGGAAGGCATTTATCATTTTTTGACTGAAAGTTGATAGGATTATTAGCAGAAAGTGTACTTTCATTGAAGAACGGTAATATTTAGTTTTTAGGAGTGAAGGGACATTTTGTTACGAGTAGTTTCTATAAGGATATAAATGCTGGAATTCATAATGGTGGTTTGTTTTTAGTCCTTGGTTTAACCTGGTTTAGACTCTGGCTTACACATATAAAATGCCCAAACAAGCCGAACATGGCAATCAAGCTCATTTATGTTTGAATCTAAACCTCCATATGGTTTAAACATTGTAACAGAATAAGCCGCCTTTTTTAACCTCAGCCAAAGACAATAACCTGATAAAAGTAATTTTACATAGAAAACAAATACCAGAAATACAATAAAATTTGTTTTGCACAAAAATAGCCCAAAGGACTACAATGGCGTCTCATTCAAGCTGTTGATTCAAATAAGAATATGTCTGATGTATCGATAAACTGTCTCTATTCTATAATTTTTAGTGAACAATGGTACACGATACACATCTAATTTCAGTATGTAGGTCATATATCATTATGCCACAATCTGCGAACAATAGAAAGATCATTAATATTGATTGAGAACTGACTCTGGCATTTCATGCAACAATTCACTATAGAGAAAGGGGATTTCAATCTCATTGTATAAATTCATCAATTGTTTTTTTTTCATATACAGCGTCATTTTGCCATAATCTAAATCAATTATTTCCATTCTGCTTCTGTCTGCAATGAACTGGTCTATATTCTTTTTGCCTATTCAATGAATTGGGCTATTTTTATCTATTGTAATTACAATTACAAGGTCTAATATCCTTGAATTTGCAATACATGTAGTTTTTTATGAGTGTAATTTTTTTATGAGAAAGGGAAATCAATTGATACAAAGTAACTTATTTTGTCAATTTTTAGCTACAGAGACCATATGGTGTCCACAAAGAGCAATTGGCATTAAATTTTCTAAATCAATATAATTTGTCTAATGATTGAGGAACATTACTGTTTAGATAGATGACTGGACACACCTTTCTTCTTGCTTTAAAAGAAATCCCCATAAATATAGAAGTACCATAAACTGTTGACGTGGTCCTACACTTATTCCATCAGAACAAATCCAACATAGCAGCCAGTACATTTACACAAATGTGTATTTTTAAGCACTTGTCTCAATGTTATTGTCGCTATGGCAGTTTCAGACAATTGTCTTGTACCTACCTGAGTGCAGGTTCATGAAAATATTTATGATACGATCTACAGTAGATGTGAAATTATTTTTGTTCCGGCACATTTTGGTAAATTACCAAAATGTGCAGGACATTGAAGGCACATTATGGTAAATTGTACATTTTAGTACGGCAGGAGGCCAATTTTTTTATTACGTAGATGAACCCACATGGATTATTAAAGCAAGAAGGGTCTTTATTATGCTTTTTATTCTTGCTTTAAAACAGGAGGGTGAGTTAAAGTTCAACAAATAAGCCTCTTTTTGGCCTCCTGCCGCTCTAATATTTGGGAAATATACATGTACAGTAATTGAAACATGTAATCGATAAGTTCATTCATGTGACATTTTATGACATTATTAAGATATTCATAACACTAGAAGTATATGAATGGGCCAGAATGAGAGGCTAAATAATGAAACGGTTCTAACAAAGCAGCTTCACCTGTAATCTGTTTTGGTGATGACAGTGGAGCAGCAGAGAGTTACCAAAATGTGCCATCATGTTCTGAATAGTTTGATAATTTACCAAAATATGCAAATTTTTACCAGTACATTTTGGTTAGTTCAATGTACCATAATGTGCAATTCATTAAAATGTTCCTTAAAGGGGAACTACACTCAGACATTAAATTGCTATCATTAAATGAAGAAAAATAAGATGAACAAACTGAAAATTTGAGCTAAATCGGATAATCCATTCAAAAGTTATGAATTATTAAAGTATTGACTTACACCACTCATGGGCTCCTTAAATTGGCAAACGTACAGGTACAAAATGGCTGCCAACATGGAGAACTCTCCATTCACTTTGTACACAAAATTTCACATTTTCCTCTTTTTCCAGAAAAGTAGACATAATTTTGTGTTTTCGGTTTAATAATAATAATATATCATAGCTAAATCAATTCTCCCAGCATTCCAGAAAAAACGGTGGTGATTCCTCATTTGAAATATGATGTTTATCCATTTTCAATAAATTTATATACAAAGTGAATGAGGAGTTCTCCATGTATGACATCACAGATTATGCTAATTGGCTATACGTTGCCAATTCAACGATGCCCAGCAAGATAACTTTGGAAATTCATAAATTTTGAACAGATCATCCGATTAAATTGCTCAAATTTTCACAGTTTGTTCAACTGATTTTTCTTCATTTATTGACCTTACATTATTTTCTGGGTGTAATTCCCCTTTAATCAGACTGGGTCAGAGCAGGATGCTAAATAATGAAACTCAATCGGTTCCAAAACTGAAAGCAATTTGACTTATGATTTATTTTGTGATGATAGTGGAGCAGCAGAGAGTTACATGTACATCACATTTTGATACATGTATGTAATATACTGTGTGTAATTGAAAAAAAAAATATGTAAGAAATAAAGTTACAACACATTTTTGGAAGTGGAATTTACCAAAATATGCAATTTTGTCAAATGTATCTGACGATGGTCATATTCCCGGTGCTTGTTCATGGAAATACGGATTATTTTATCTGCAGTAGATATGAACCTATTAAAGGTAGAAAATTACAAATGCACACATTACGGTTATGCTTACAACGTGTTGTGTACCTCAGATATGCCAAAATAATAACCTCTATGAAGTATTTTGGTCGAATGTAGTCCAGAATATTTAATTGAAATAAAAATCTATTCTATCATAATTCATCTTGACACCAACGGTAACGCGATACTCCTAGCGTATTACGGTACCACACACACACACACACACAAAACATAAGAGCACATACAGTGCACACTTCAATACACTGCCACACCATGCGGAATACGCACTGAGAGAGACTCTTGCGCTATTGGTCAACGAGGGGTTAACGGCTGTTTTGAATTTTGAACGCACGGTCCATTAGTTCGAGGCCCGAATAGAAGAATTATTATTGGAATAACTATAAATGCGCCTATCATGACCAATCTTAATTGATTGGTGATAAGTTCTAACATTTAGTACTCTTCAACATAACACAACAATCTTGGAAAGTCAAATTTTAGGTGATAAGTTCTAACATTTAGTACTCTTCAACATAACACAACAATCTTGGAAAGTCAAATTTTAGGCTGCAAAAGAAGTATTGTACCTTTAAGAACAAATTCCTGCCAGTTACCCAGTCAGGTACTCGGTTAGCTCACCTGGGTTGAGTGCACAATGTGGATGCATTTCTTGCTAAAGGAAATTAAAGTCATGAATGGGTGTCAAGCCATGACCTCTCTGGTTGAAAGGCAAGCATCATGTCCACTTATACACCATAGCGCGTTAAATATTATGTTGGTATCTTTTATTTCCTTTTACCACAATAGATCACTCAAGCATCTTCTAATATAGTGACAAATGCAGTAGATATGAAATTATTAAGAACAAATTCCTGCCAGGTACCCATTCAGGTCACCTGGGTTGTGTGCACCACTGTGTGGATGCATTTCTTGCTGAAGGAAATTAACGCCATGGATGGCTTCGAACGGTGACCCTCTGGTTGAAAGGCAAACATCATGTCCACTTATACACCATAGCGCGTTAAATATTATGTTGGTATCTTTCAGTTCCTGTTACCACAATAGGTCTCTCAAGCATCTTCTAATATAGTGACAAATGCAGTACATATGAAATTATTAAGAACAAATTCCTGCCAGGTACCCATTTGGCTCACCTGGGTTGAGTGACGCACAATGTGGATGCATTACTTACTGAAGTAAATTAATGCCATGGATTGGACTCGAATCATATCCCTCTGGTTGAAAGGCAAGCATCATGCCCACAGCGCTTTAAATATTATGTTGGTATCTTTCATTTCCTTTTACTACAACAGTAGGGTGTGGCTCAAAATCAACTGCAAATCAACTGCAACTTTGCAAATTGTAACGCGCATTTTCATTCGCGCATGGTTTGCGCATTTAACAAGACGCGCATGAAACAATGATTTTAATTGGCGCGTTCCGATCAACTGCAACTTGCGATAAATTGCAACTTTTGAGCAACACCCCCTAGGTCACTCAAGCATCTTCTAATATAGTGACAAATAGCAAAAAAATTAGAAAATCTTTTGGCTCTCTCTATCCCAAGATTCTCATATCCTCTATAATCGCTGAATGATGCATGATCAATCTTAAAGTGGGCTAGTGAGGGGGCTGTCATAATCACCATAGCAACGACACACTCGACACTCCCTCATCCATCAGCTGTGCCGAATCTCATGCCTTCACAGCTGGGGACCGCCGGAGACGAACTAATTACTCAGCGCACAGTTTACTTCCTCATCAATTTCATGCATGCATTGGCACAGTGCCACTCTTTGTGATGTCGGAAATTTATATTTCTGTTTCCTGAGAAATATTTTGCTTTCAACTAAGTTTCTTTTTGTAGATATGATTTATTTTGATTTTAATGACTACCCCATGATTTTCTTCCATAATATACAGACTCATGAAGATGTGTAGTTAAGCATATTTTGTCAATATTACTTTAAATCAGTTAAAGCCCTGGTCACATAAGGCCCCGGAAGCAACACGATTCACCCCGACTCTTTGTTTATTCACAGTTAACTGCCTCAGAACAATGAGTCAGGGTGAATCGTGTTGCTTCCGGGGCTCTATGTGACCAGGGTTTTAGAAACAATAGCTGGGTTTACAGATGTTATGCGTATTACTACAGAAACAGTCCCTATGCGTTTTGCAAATATATTCCTTAGCAATAATGAATGATTCGCATTTTCAAACTAAAACAAGCCAGAATGCTGAGAAAATATTGTCCCAGTTTCGGACACATTTATTTTGTGCAGGTAGAGGTATTTGTGAATGCTTCATCCTGTTTCTTCTTCTTCTTCTTCTTCCAGTAGTGTGCATAAGACCTCCAAGGAGTATTGTCGCACATCAGTTGGGTGTATTTCTTGCTAACAAAACATGATTTGAACTATAAAGGACCCGCTTGATAGGGAGCATCCCACTAGTCCGACAGCCCACGAGTCCGACAGCTCAGAAGTCCGACAGAAATGAATATAAACCTACCACATCAACAATTTTCAAAATGAGGTTCGAGCTAGACATTTTGACTTTCACGCTTGCAAGATCGACACTGACAAATTATTTGCTTTGAGCCCGACAGCACGCTAACAGACCTACAAGACCGACTAACGTAGATATAGTTGTCAGACTAACTGTCGGACTAATAGACCAATTTTACGTAGAGTCGGTCTCATTTGCAAAATTTATGTTCGGTGCATTTTCATAATTTTGTCGGATTAATGAGTTGTCTGACTCTAATCCGTTTTTATGTGATGTCTATTTCGTGCACCAATTATTCAAAATGTCAGCCTCGTGAGCTACAGTATCGGACTCGTGGCTGTCAGACTCGTCGGTAGTACCCGCTTGATATACTATTTACAATATTTACAAAGTCTTCTCATGTGAGTTAAAGAGGGAGTGGGACATCTCCAATTCGCGACTTGAAGACGTCCAAGGAAGACGATGAAATCACGAACTCAGGCAGACCATTCCACGAACGGATGGTGTTCGGGGAAAAAGGAATGCCTGAGTAGGAATGTTCGAGCCCTGGGGATGACAAACCGCTGACTGTGTCCTCTAGTCGCTGATGTGACTGGTATTAGCCGATTAGTTGGAATGTCTACCAGTTGATGTGTTATCTTGTACATCATCGTCATCTTGGCTATGGTTAGACGTTGTTCAAGGGTCTTCTATTTCAGCTCATCTAACATAGATGTCACACTGCTGCGTTTGGAGTCTCACATTGATTTCTGCATTCTGACTAATAACTAATCTATACCTTCAATGTATAGATTCATGGAGATGTATAGTATAGAAATATACAATGACTCTCGAGGTGCTGATTAAAACTATTCGCACGAATGAGCATCCGGATAGTACCATACTATCTGATGCTCATGAGTGCAAATAGTTTTAGCCAGTACCGAGAATCAAGTCATTGTATATTACTTTTATATCCCTTCCTACAAAAACAACATTAACAATAAAGTAGTCTATTGCAGCAGATTAAATAATCTTACCTTTTCTTAATGATAATTTGATAATCTGATAAATTGTTTTTCTAGTCTCTGGCTTGTCTTCCCGTTGAGCACATCATGCGAACGAAGCCCGCCAGAAGTTTCCCATGCCGTGTAGCTGGGAAGCAGTGTCTCTCTCGCACGCGGGCAGGTCTGTTTTAGCCGACTACGCATGCACGCGAAAAAAAGTACCATTACATGGTACTATTCAATGGCAAACGGCTTTCTTAGCAAATCTATTCATTTTTCTCGCCTGTACACTGTCAATGCGACGATCTTAGTATAAGGGATGTACTAAAGCATATTCTGTCAATATTATTTTAAATCAGTTAAGAAATAAAAGGTGGGTTTACAAATGTTATGCATTCTCAAGGCACAAATATTGTTCTTGACAACTCGAAAGCTTGCCCAAACCTTGCCCAACATAGCAATAAGTAATGTATACAAACTAGATTCCAAGTATTGTAGTGCAATTGTTACTGACCAGTTTAGGAATACCAAACAAATATGTCCATTGGCAAGAAACATGCATGAATTTGAATCTATTAGCAAAGGGGCCTCTTCCTACGGTGTGCTAAATGAATCGCAAGGGTGCCGACTGGCGTAAAATGTGTGGTGTGACCGGTGGTATTGTATACAGCGTGTGAGTGTGCATTCATTTTGTACGTGAAGCATGTTGTGTTGGGAAGCGTGAGGCGTGTCATCATTTTTTAAATTTTATGACAAGTAAGCCATTTCTTGATTGATTTTTTTTTCAAACAAACTATGAACATGCTCTATTTTGCTATTGAAAAACTTCATTCTGATAATACTGTTACTGCAGCTCCCAAAGTAGTTAAATATCTGAAGCGCCATCTCTCCCAAAACTGACCTATAGGTTTAATTTCTTGATGCTGAGAAGTTAATTGTCCTTGTATTTCTGTCATGACCATACATTTGTTGCACATGAAGAATTAACAAGCATGGGAATGCCCACGAGACAAAATGTCTTCTTTCATCTTACATTACAGGGGAACTTCCCCAGACATTCTTGTGCTGTCAGCGGATGAAGACAAATAATATGAACAAACTGAAGAATTGAGCAAAATTGAATTATCTGTTCAAAAGTTAGGTAGGAACAAAATTTTCATTGTCATCTCTGATATGCACGCAGCTTGTGTTCAGATATCCTACCGAAAATGGGGATTTTACGTTTGGGAATGTCATATTTCCGCCCTAAGAGGGTGTTGTTGTAAAGTGCCCAACATAGCAATAAGTAATACAAACTAGATTCCAAGTATTGTAGTGCAATTGTTACTGGCCAGTTTCGGAATACCATAACAGAAACATGCAGCCAGTCGATCTATTGTGCCAAAAGTGAATTTTTCAAATGTTAATGAAACTGCTATTGCATCTTTAAGTTCTTGATGCTGAGATGATAATTGTCCTTGAATGTCTGTCATGACTTGACATTTGTTTCACACAAAGAATGAACTAGCATCGGAATGCCCATGGGACAGAATGCCTTCTTTCTTTCTTATATTTTTAGGGAACTTCCCCCAGACATTGACGTGCTGTTAATGAATAAAGCGAAATAAGATGACCAAACTGTGAACTTGTCTTTCACTTTCTTTTTTTTAATTTATAGGGTACTGAGGCCAAAAGAAATCATTTACTGGTTGGTATTATACATACAATCAATCCTTGTAAACATTCCCTGACAGTAAAGAGGGTCTGGTTTTCAAAATATTGAAGTTTTAAAACTGATAAATGAACAAATAACTTATACAAAGACTTTTTCACATTGATAGACAAACAATGATATGGACACACAAAATAATGCGCTTGCAATCGAAAAGTATCGCTGGGAGACAAAGGGGATGTTGTTCAAAAGTTGCAATTGATTGCAAGTTGCAGTTGATTGGAACGTGCCAATCAAAATCATTGTTTGATGTATGCCATTTTAAGTGCACATACATATGCGTGAATGAAAATGAATGTTACAATTTGCAAAGTTACAGTTGATTTGCAGTTGATTTTGAACAACACCTCCTAAGCTAGATGCATAGATCCTAAGTGGGTTGTGAATGAGAAGTTTATTCACTTGTTACTCCTGAACTTCTAATTCACATAATTTTTTTTTTTTTGGGGGGGGGGGTATTCTATACACTAAAACATGCATTATACAAGTTACCTTTTTGTTTTACCACAGATACTTTTAAATTTGAATCTACCATTGAATGTAAATCTATGCATTTGCTGTTGTTAATTTAGCACCCTTCGCATCCAGCTTATCGACGAACCTGCCATTGTATATAGATGTACATATTCTTGATGTTGTAATGAGATGTTAATTGTCCTCATTTTATCTGTCATGAGCCCGCATTGCAGCAAGTGTTGAATGAAATAACATTGTAATGTCCACGTAGACGATTGGTTAAATGTATCTACAGTGACTAAAGTATTGAAGTTTGGATCTTAGACTACCTTTGGGAATTCTGACCACAAAGTTTATACACCCCAGATTCTAGTCCAGTTGAGGACTGTGTTTTCTGATAGCACCCACCTCTGCATATTCTCTTATAGCACTCAACCACAGAGTCCTTACATAACCCTCTGATCATGCTTACCTCTCTGATTGCGTGTCCGCACAGTGCTATGCAGTCCCTGAGTGTTCAGTGTAAGAGAATATGCAGAGGTTGGTGCTATCAGAACACACAGTCCTCAACTGGACTACCCAGATTCTGAGAGGGGCCCCCCCCCCTGCATCCTTCTCACCAGCCAACTTATCAACAGCCATGCCCTTGTATTTAGATGTACGCACACTCGATGTAATGATGAGATGTTAATTGTCCTTGGTTTATCTGTCATGAGCTCACATCACAGCAAGTGTTGAATGAAACAACATTGGAATGTCCCTATGAAACGATTGGTTACATGTACGTTCATTGACTAAAGTATTGATGACTGGATCTCAGACTACCATAAAGTGTAGTTGAATTCTTAATGTAACCCAGCGAAGATAAATGTCCTTGAATTGTCTTTCGTATCCTGTCTATAAAGCGAGGATTGAGTCGATAATGGATGCTCTATGATGCACGTACGGACTTACAATATTATATTGAAGTCTGAGTAGTAGACTACCATACCTAGTTGATGCATTTTCAAAGTAACTCTTGGAAGAAAACCATATCACGCCCTAGCGTTGAATGAAAGAACATTTTGGAATGTCCATNTTTCTCTTTCTCTTTCTCTTTCTCTTTCTCTTTCTCTTTCTCGTTCTTTCTCTTTCTCTTTCTCTTTCTCTATCTCTTTTTCTTTCTCTTTCTCTGTCTTCCTCTTTTTCTTTCTCTTTCTCTGTCTTCCTCTTTTTCTTTCTCTTTCTACGTCTTCCTCTTTTTGTCTCTGTTTTCTTTCTCTTTCTCTTTCTCTTTCTCTTTCTCTTTCTCTTTTTCTCTCTCTCTCTTTCTATTTCTCTTTCTCTTTTTCTTTCTGTTTTTCATTCTCTCTATTTCCCTCTTTCTCTTTCTATTTCTATTTCTATTCCTTTCTCTTTCTTTTTTTTTTCTCTCTCTCTCTCTCTTTCTCTTTCTCTTTCTTTTTCTCTCCCACTATCTCATCTCTTTCTCTTTTTCTTTCTCTTTTTCATTCTCTCTAGCTCTATTTCCCTCTTTCTTTTTCTATTTCTATTCTATTCTGTTTCTCTTTTTCTTCCTCTTTCTTTTCCTCTTCCTCTTCTGTTTCCTCTTTCCTTTTTCCTCTTTCCTCTTTCTAAAGACAGTATCAACTGCAGCAGAAGCATTTTAGTAGTAGTAGGAGGAGTAGTAGCAGCTGTAGAAGTAAAAGTAGTAGTAGTAGTAGTAGTAGTAGTAGTAGTAGTAGTAGTAGCTTACTTTAGATTGTCTAAATCTGATATTACTAAATTACCTAAATTTTTGCTCTAATTACAAGCCCAATTGTCATGATGTTAGTAATTCCTCCTTCAAATAAATCTCCTGCGTCTTGGATTTATGGTCTCTTTCTCTTTTTCTCTCTCTCTTTCTCCTTCTCTTTCTCTTTCTCTCCCATTATCTCTTCTCTTTCTCTTTCTCTTTCTCTTTCTCTTTCTCTTTTTCTTTCTCTTTCTCTTTCTCTTTCTCTTTCTCTTTCTCTTTCTTTTTCTCTTTCTTTTTCTCTTTCTCTTTCTCTTTCTCTTTCTCTTTCTATTTCCCTTTATCTTTCTTTTTCTCTTTTTAGTTTTCTTCCTCTTTTTCTTTTTCTTTCTCTTTTTCTCTTTCTCTTTCTCTTTCTCTTTCTCTTTCTCTTTCTCTCCCACTATCTCTTCTCTTTCTCTCCCATTATCTCTTCTCTTTCTCCTTTTTTATCTTTCTATTTCTATTTCTATTCTATTCCTTTTTCTCTTTCTCTTTCTCTCCCTCTTTCTTTTCCTCTTCCACTTTTACTTCCTCTTTCCTCTTTTCTCTTTTATCTTTTCTAAAATCAGTATCAACTGCAGCAGAAGAATTGTAGTAGTAGTAGGAGGAGTAGTAGCAGCTGTAGAAGTAAAAGTAGCAGAAGTAATAGTAGTAGTTTACTTTAGATTGTCTAAATTTTCTAAAAATTACTCAATTATCTCAATTTTTGCTCTAATTACAAGTCCAATTGTCACGATGTTCGTAATTCCTCCTTCAAATAAATCCCCTGTGTCTTGGATTTATGATCTGTAAAGAGGAATGATAAGTATGTGCTTATGTTGATTTATGATATACAACTGTCAGGTCGGTGTCGTAATTTGTTAGGTGGATGAGAGACGGAATCGTCATCCACAACGCTTGTTGAGAGAGTGGAGCATTGAAGTAAGAACATTACTTAAAGACTGGGTATGCCCAAGAAAAATCTTGTGTGTATTAAAAGCAGAAATATCAATCAAACAGATACGACAAAGTTTGAAGCAAATCAGTCATTAAATAAGAAAGTTATGAATATTTCAATTATGATTTTGAACTGCTTTAAATCAAAGGAAGGTTTCTCTGGGGAGGGCCCAGTCTTTAATGAATGTCTCACAAAGAGGATCATGGCCTCCTTGATCAAAGGAAATTGCCAGCTGATTGGAAAACAGAATTTCTGATCACTAAGGTTTGTAAAAAGTTAGGAATTAGGGATGCATTAGTTTGTAACATGAATGTTTACAACACTGTCAAAAATGAAAATACCAAAACTGTAATGAGAGGAACTGGTCCAAAATTGTGAAAATATCTGTATGCTGAAATATTGGCATATACAACATAAAAATATGTAAATTTTTGTTGTAGAGACAGCATAGTCGTATTTCACATCAGGAGAGTTCTTAGAAAATGTTTTCTATATTTGTGTATTTTCGGACGTTTTGCTTGATAGATTGTTACCTCCTATGTGAAATAAACATTGAAGTAACCAATGTAGAGGAAGATTATTATCTTGAAAGGTTAATTGCAGATATTCATTTAGTGGAAATGGTTGTCAAAATCTCATGAGAATTATTGACCTAATAATTGCATTTATTATCTTGAAAGGTTAATAGCAGATATGCATTTAGTAAAAATGGTTGTAAAAATCTCATGAGAATTATTGACCTAATAATTGCATTTAGTTAATTTTGTCCCCTCATTCGTCATTGGGATCTGAAATATGACTTCTGTAGTCAGGCCATGAACATTTGCTTTCTATAATTGATGATATACAACTGTCAGACAGTGTAGTAATTCGTTTGGTGGATGAGTTACAGGACTACTTGTTATTATCTACATTTGTTGATAGAGATGATGAAACACTGCTTCGTGTTAGCATTGAAGTTTTTTAGTAGGTTGCTTGATTACATCTTTCACACTTAGGATAGTGGTCTCCTTCATAAAACCCCAGTCACATACAAGCCCAGTAGCAAGATGGTCAAACACGAATCTTTGTTTAGTTTACATTTAACTGCCTCAGATCAAAGAGTCATGTTCAATCATGTTCAGTCAGGGGTTCTATTAGACTGGGGCATAAAATGGAATAAACTGGTTAACTATGAGATTCAAACTTATGTAAATTTCTTGCAGACGTCCATAGTTACACGTTGTTCCTTTAAAAGGTTAGTAACAATTGAATTACAATACTTGTTATCCAGTTTGCATATGTTACTTATTGCTATCTTGGGCAAGCCTGGGGCAAGCTTTCGAGGAGTCAAGAGCAACGTTTATGTACATGTATAAAGAATGCATAAAATTTCAATGTATTTGTAAACCCGCCTGTTGCCAGCCGATCGAGAAAAATATCTGATCACTACAATTAGCAAAAATGATGGTTTAATCATGCAGTATTAAATATGGAAAAGGGTTGCGAGCATATCCCATTCAATGCTGTTAGTATGGAAATTGGAAATTGATGAAGGCTTTTACCATGACAGTGATGGGTCTATTTACTGAAAGGGAGTTGAAAAAAAAAACCCAAAATATTTCAAAACTATCATTTTGCTAAAAGTGAGGATATCCTGTTTGTCAACCAGTGAAATTTCAGTGAGTTTATTTTTCATTGCATAAAAACAACAAACTGGCATTTCATATGAAAAATAAGTTTGTTGAAATACTGTTATTTCTGACATTTTGAGCGGGAGTAAGATTTCGGCATCCTTCTTGCATGTAAAATAAGCTTTTTAGCAATCAAGTTTTAAGATATTTCGTCTTGAAAGCAAGGGAGATATACATCAGTGAGAAATGGTTGTCATATCTCATATGTTTTTAAAAACTTAATAATTGTAGTTTGTTAAAGTCTTTTCTTAGTTTGTTTTGGGATGGGATTTATAACTTCTGAAGACTTGTATTCAACAATTGTTTGCTTTAATTTATGATATACAACTGTCAGTTTGTTAAGTCGTGGTGTAGTGGTTCGGACTCTCACCTCTTGACTAGAGGGTCGGTGGTTCGAATCTCTCCCAGGGCGTTAATTTCCTTCAGCAAGAAATTTACCCATAGTGTGCTGCACTCAACCCAGGTGAGGTGAATGGGTACCTGGCAGGAATATTTATTCCTTGAAACGCCAAGTGCGCTAATGAAGTGGCTGCCGGGCTAAAGCCAGGGTAATAATGCTGTAATTGTAGAGCGCTTAGAGAATTCTTAGAGTTGATAAGCGCTATAAAAGCCGTTCATTATTATTATAAGTAATTTGTTAAATTGAACAAGGTTGTTTCATTGTCTCTTTAGGAATGACGACATTGATGTTCATGGCAAAGAGAATTACAAGCCGATTCAAAAACAGTATATTGTGTAAAGAGAAATTTTCGTGGTGGTTTTATTTTTGCGAATTTCGCCATCTTTTGCCTTGCAAAATTTTGACTTTATTTGGTGCACATTCACACATGTGCAAAAACATGAAAGTAACAACACGTCAATGTGTAAAACTGATATGAAATCATGAAAATAAGATCTGTATGTCAAAACATCGGCTTATGCAGCATCTGATCACCTATATTTGCGTAAAATGATGATTTTTTTAGTGCAAATGAGGTTCTTTGCATCTTTTAAAATGATTTTTTTTTTAAAAGCTGTTCTGTTTCTCAGATTTGATTTATAATATCTAAAGACATTACAATCTTGTTCTCTTTAATGGATATACAACTGTCGATCCTGTAAGCAATTTGTTAGGAAGGGAATGATAAATGCAATATATTGTCACCTACTTTTTTTTTGCTGAAAGAAATGATAAATCAAGCTCATGTAGCTTTCGTTTGTTCCTAAAGGGGAACCATCCTCTGGATTAATTGTGCTCTTCTTGATTGAAGAAAACACATTAAAGCCAATACTTGTTTGAGTAAATAAAGATAAGTGCTGAAACCACTTATCCCATAATGGAGAGCTGTGGAGTAAAATGAAGTAAAAACATAAGAACTTGAGCTTTTGATCCTAGCAGAATCTTAATCATAAGCAAATGACCAAAATGACTTACTTGAATAAAATCGATTTACAGCCTTATAGAACCGAGGCATACTTGAATCAAAACTTTGAGCAAGGATATATCCTTGTGTAGAAAGAGGCGATCAAACGTCCTTCTGACGTTTATCTTCATTCATCATTTCTTTCAGCAAATGTAGATGAAACATTCTGTCTCTCATTCAAATAACAAACTCATGACAAGCGTGAGAGAAATATCTTGAATTGAAGTTAGCCAAAATCCTCACAAGTGATGAATGAAATCTCAAAATGTTGACAATCATCTTTCGACAAAACACGTTTAAATTTTTAAGGGGTATCAAATTCTTCTTTCTTCCATTCCAGTTCATAGTCAGTTTAGGGTGACCCAACTGTTTCAAGGTAGCTTGTAGCCATCTAGGGCTTAATTTGCAGGTGAACATTGATTGAACGAGCTTAGCATGATCCCTTCAGTAAATGTCCAAATAAATCTCTTGATCTAGATCAATTTAAAAGAAATGCGAATATAATATGTCCCTCTGACATTTCAAAAAGTAGAAAGTCGAGGTTCTGGGAGGACAATTTCACGTAATGTGGATGCCTCATGGTGTAGTGGTTCTGACTCTCCCCTTTCACTACGAGGGTTGTAGATTCGAAACCGCTTAATTCACAAATTTATCCACATTGTGCTGCACTCAACCCAGGTGAGGTGACTAAGTACTGGTAGAAAGAAATTCCTTGAATCCTGTGAGTGCCAAATGGTAGTCGTGCTATAATGCACAGAGCGTATAGAAACATGTTTTTTTTAAGTACTACATAGATGTTGTGTATTATTACTACCATTATTATTATTATTATTATTATTATTACAATATAATTCAGTTCAATACGATTGCTGTACTTGTTGGTAATATGGTTCTCATCGCATTCTGACACAGGCATAATCATTGACTGCGCAGGGGGAGATTTCACCTTGTTTTTGAATGAAGCTTGCTCATGGATTTCCTATTATAATATACTAGCAGACCTACCCATTTGTGTAGTTTTTGTCTTCCTAATAACTTTTGGGGAAAAAGATAGTGATGAGCATGACATTAAAGGT
>BQKZ01001579.1:10129-43182 GCA_036244855.1 Temnopleurus reevesii
GGAATCCTAAAATTGACAAAGATAATAGAAAAGTAACATTCGAGCGATTCATTGGGAGTTATTTCTCGACAAACAAAATCTAGTCTAGATTTTTTTGTCAAATGAAAAGAAATCACAGCCACCATCATGCTCAATATATAATTTCTTCCTTTATTAGATGGGGATTTCAAACTTCGAGCAGTCGTGATTCTTGATTTGTCTTGGGAAGATAATTTAGCGACTTCGACGACGTCAGAGCATCAGATGTTAGAGAGAAGATTAAGAGATGGAGTAAGTAACCTTCATTTGTATAAAATGTTAAGTTTTAATTTGGGAAACTTTGTAGATTTTGTGCTTCATCATGTATGGTGTGAGATCTGGCAATTATCCATCCTTGCGCTTGGTTCTCGGGAATCACACACGTATAGGGTACGATCTCTTTTCCGTTTGTGCACCACTTCTTTGGAACATTCTCTCTCGGACCGTACGATATTTTCCTTTTCTTTACAATGTTCCATTAAAACTTTTCTCTTATATTAGTTCAATATACAGTTGAACCTGTACTAGATGTGACCACCTGTATATGACCACATGGCTATACCTAAATTGGTCCCCTTCAGATTCAATTGTGTATAGAAGAACCCGACTGGAGAGACCACCTAGCCACCTTTTATAGAGAATCATTTTTTCTGTTTCCCTTGGGTGGCTACTACAGACAGGTTTAACTGTATATGAGTGTGTTATTTTTTAAGATAATGTTACTGTTTGCTATCAATGCCAATTTAGTAATGTTGTAAAGCGCTGTGTTACAGATGTTTGTAAGAGCGCCATATAAATGCCATTATCATAATTATTAGTACTTTTCCACAAAATATTACTAGGACAGCCGGATAAGTGAGGGCAAAGTGTCACATATACTCGTGCACTTTTAACAAAATACGAGGATACGTCATGTAATCATGGTACCTAAGAATAAGACCACAGCATAAAGCTACTGAACAATGCTCAATAACTTCTTTTTTTACTTTCCTGTTATTTGATATTTCATTTTTCTTTTTGAAAAAAATGTAAGATTGTGCATGTATAATGATGATTATATCCATAATAAAAAGATTCTGAGCCAGTGATTGGGCTAAATCCCTTCACGTGACTATCTTTCAATCCAACACAATTTTTTACTTTACTTCTTTTGTAGATGAATGTAACATATACTGCTCAGAGATCAGCATTTAAAGATGTCTTCCAAGGAACAGATACAATTTATTTCTCGTAAGTTTTTAAAGACTTTATTCATTTAATTCCCATGGAAGTTAGCAGTTATCACTCATTCATTCTACTATTGTGCATGTACAGATGAGTATATCACAATTGATACCCGTTGGAATTTTCATATTCTTATTGGTTCATGTATTGAGAAACGTAAGTTTGTTTTAATAAACACATCTTAAAGGAATTTTACCCACCTTGACCGATTTTTCAATCCTAACTGCCGATTGATTTAATAGGAAGATGCCATCGTAATGTTTTCAAAAAGGTACTTTGAAAATTATGACATTACATATCAAAATATCAAAATAAAACATATCAAAATAAAATAAATTAATGTTAAAGCTTTACATTCCCTATAATAGTATGTAACTAAGAACGTTGTGATTTTTTAAAGTGTTTTTTTTTCCCGGTTTGTTGAGACGTCACTTTTTGCAATATCAATGCTGACACACAGTCCAAACAAATATATTTTTGCATCATTACTGCCAAAATCAGGAAGGTGGGCTGCTCAAATTTGTAACTTCAAATAAAGGTGCACTTTCATATATACCTTTTTGGGGGTTTGTATCAAGATTACTTGTTGAATCGTGGAACATAGGTGTGGTCTATAGCTATAGGAGGATTTTACATGTGAAATAACCACAAAATATGTACCTGACATATACCCTCTCCTCCTTTTCTCACCATATCCCTCCTCCCCCTCCCCCTTCCCCCCCTCTCTCTCTTTCCCTCTCCCTCCCGTCCTCCCTCCCTCCGTCTCCCTCCGTCTCCCTCGATCCCTCCATCTCTCTCCCTCTTACTCCTTCCCCTCCCTATTACTCCATCCCCTCGCTCTCTCCCTCCCACCCTCCCTCCCTTCCTCTCTCCCTTCCTCACTCCCTTCTCCACTCCCTTCTCACTCCCTCCCCTTCTCTTTCTTCACGTCTTCAGTGACGAAGATGGCAACACCCGTACTTCCATCCAATGAGCCTTCACCGGTTCTCCATCTGACGATGTTTCGACCAGACCCGAGTTCAGCGACCTCTTCGTATCGGAGTTGGAAGACGGATTCGATGCCGGGTATTTCGATGGCCTTTTGCTAGTAGAAGACGGACCAGTCGATCTTTACTATACTAGTAGCTGATTAGATTACTCTTTTCTAGTCGTAAATGATATACATATTGTCAAAAGCATGAGAAAATTATATCTTTTAGATTATTGAAATATATCACACCCAACGTTTTCATCTGCAAATCAATTTTATCCATTCAAACGCATCAGCAGACTATCGTTTATGTATACTATAAACGATTAATTGATCTACTGAACATTTCATTTACTATCGCCAAGCTATGGGGTCTGAAACATAAAAGATGCAATTAAACTTACGATGGATATTAATCGTAATTCTATATGGCAAAATGTGTAACACAGAGATACGATGAATTTTCAATTTATCGCATCTCTTTTATGTTACAGGCCCCAGATCATGTCAGAATGTATGTCTCCAAGACATAAACCTTTGTTTTATATGTATTCATTTTTTGTTGTTTTGATTAGGGTTGAACGTCTACAAGACGTTTAAGAAATCTACCTTTTATTCATTTTGATGTTCTTTTACAATCAGTGTTATTTGCAATCATATATTTATATTATTTCATTATTTCTACCAAGGTATACTGTCTTCATATAATCATTTAGGACTGTTATTACTCACACGCAAGCATTATGCGTCGTGCAATTGATATTGCAACAAATTGTTCATTTACACAGATATATCTGTTGGTCTTCAATTTTTAATATATACGTAACATTCTGCGAAAGATCTTATTTGATATAGGGTCGCTGCAAAAACAGAGGCTTATAATTTAGCCTTGCCATCCATGTTGTGTAACTAATCATTTCCCAAATACTTTTATGCGGCTGATTGCTTGATCATTTTTCTTTGAGGGTTCAAGAGGTTTTGTTATTGTTCTGAAATACAGGCAGAAAACTGATTTTATTCACGTTATGTTGAATGATGTCCACTTTTTTCTTTCGTTCTAATCTTGTTAGAAAAATCCCTTTGATCATATCTGTCTGTTCTTACATGATGAATTGTGCCATTACAATAAATGAATTCACAGTATATAAAAATAATATTTATGATATCTTGTTACATTTCATTTCTATTTCCCATCATTTATTAACTCATTAACCAAATGGATTCCGTCGTCGCAACTTCGTGAAAGTACAGTCGAGAGAGGGAGTAGTCCAATTTAGAATTTGCGAACACATCGGTCTCTGTTGTGAGTGAGTGACTGAAATTGACAGAGGGAGTGGGAGAAAGAAAGAGAGTGAGAGAGATGGGGGAAAGGGGAAAAGCTGGAGAGAGAGGGGGAGCTCAGGGAGGGAGAGAGGGAGGGAGGGAGGGAGAAGGAGAGAGAGAGCAGGGGGAGAGATAGAAGGGGAGAGATAGAAAGGGAGAGAGAGAGAGGGGGGAGAGGGCGAGCAAGGGAGATATGTTTTTACAATAATTGTTTACAAGTATTGTGTTATAATGATAAAAAGCAGATGTGGCGTTAATTTCTGCATGGTATCCTTTTATGAAAAAAAAATATATATATATACTTGGGCTAGAGCCCTAATAAAAACATTGATTTGATTTGATTTTGATTTGAATTTAATTCCGTCACAAAAACATATACAATTTAAAACACGGCGGATAACCTACATTCAGCTCGCCCATCAAGAGGAGCTGGTCTCCCGTCATGCCCGTGGAGCCCGTGTACATTAAGACAATTTCAATGAGTACTTATATACACAAATAAAACAAACAGTATGAAATCACATTCAATACATAAATGAATATAAATACATACAAATACATAAAATATATACAAATACGTATAGTAATAGGAAAACGAAACGATTGCAGGAATAGGAAAGATTATGAACACAAATACTTTCAATGATGAAAGTAACTTTCCTACTCACTCGGCTCCAAGAAACATTTTGATGATCTGGAGATCAAAATATCAGTCTGCATTTGAAGATAAAACTGACATTTTTGTCAACTATTGACATAGCTACCTTTTATTTCGTGGAGTGGCGTCGGGTTGTAAAAAGGAGGACCCATTATGACGTCAGAGTTGTTTTTCAAGCTGGCCCAAAACTTTTGAGTGCCAAGTCATGGCAAGCTCGGGTGGTAGAGGACACGGTTTAGTGCATCGTAACAATAGGATCGTCCTACGAGTGAAGCTAACGGGGGCCTTGTCACGCCCAGCTTCGTATATGGATAAACCGAAAGCACAAAGTAGTAAGATCTCTATTCGGGAAAGATTCATAGAAAACTCCGACATTCAAATCTATACAGAATATATTTTATGCAGGAGAACAAATTCTCATTTATTATAGACTCACCAAGTGGGCGTGTTTCTTTGTTACTCGTACATGGTCGACTACGCTTCTGGTACGGGGCTTGTGATTATACTCAGCCACTCCATTAAATCAATTGTGAATGGCAAATATGGCAATTTGGAAAATATGAGACAAACATTATGTGGGAGAGAATGTTGATTGGTAAATTCCAGTATTGCCTCTGTGGAGTTGGACTAATAGCTTATTAGCAGTTGCATAGCAATGCGAGGTGAGTGGTTTCTTTTAAAATTCAATTTAATATAATCTTAGTAATATATTGTATATTCATATTTTCGCCATATATGTTATGATGTATTTGATAGGTTCAATATTATTGCTCACACATCAGAAACTTGTCGGCAGATAAGAAGCAGCATTGGGAACATGTAGCCTTTCTTCAAATATAGTAATCCGCCAAATACACTCTTAGTACTTTCGTTTGGCAGTATATGGGGTGTGGTGCATTGAAAACATAGTCAATACGGACTTCAGCCTTTTTCTAACAAAACCGAGTACTAAACTGTTGACTTAATGTTCTTTGTACTTGTTTTCTTGGGTTAAAGCTACAGTAGGACAACCCCAGTGGATTTTAAGCCATTGAACATTGACAATGGGCAAAGATACCGAGTTCATATTTAGTGCATTATTCGCGTGTGTCAATTTCATCCAGTCATATTTTTATATCCCTATAGAAATGACATCAGTATGCAGAGCTAAAATGTGCTGGAAGTATTCAGGGAGAATAACGAGCTATACGTTATAATCATCAAACAGCTATGAACGTAAGTACATAATGTTTTTTTTCGCGTTTTTTAAACATTCTTTGTCTACGTTTTATAGTTTTGTGAGTCATAAGTAATCGGATTGATTGAGTCATACATCTATTCTATTTTACATTACGAAAAGAAACACTCTAAAACAGGTACGGCTGGGCAAAAGTTTGCCAACAGTAGGCAGCATACTTTCCACATAACTATTGTTGAAATATGCCCAACTTACATGACTTACATGGTAAAATTGCAAAATCCAACCATTAGTTGGACATATTTGGCACAAATATTGGTTGGAATATGTTCAACTTACAACAAAACTGCAAAGTTTCATCAGCATATGTTGGATATTTTTAAGCAATAGTTGTGTGAACCGTACGTCGCCCAGTGTTGGGCAAAATTAACTTAGTGCTCAACCCTCTGGGAGTGAAGAAAAGATAACTAAAAAATAATCATTGGAATGCGCATAGTTTATTTGTCAAATATTGTGTGATGACCCGAAACAATTTAGTTATATCTGAATCATGATTATGGCGGTGTTTTGGGAATACAAATTATATTTGTTGGGGAAATTACACATTCTAGAGCAATTATTCAAAATGAATAAAACACACTTTTAATAAGTCTAGAATCGTCATGCAACATTGGCAATACGGGAGAGCAAGTAAAATTGACTAGAATACATTCTGAAGACCAGTGGTTCATTCATAACTTCATATCGCACGAATATACTTGTATGGGCAACGCACAGTCCAAATAACTATGAGTTTTAAAAAGTTCAACTTCTGAGAATAACACATTTACTGAATGTTAGCCAATTATGATCGAGAAAACATACGCCTATAATTACAATCAGTTGGGCATAATTCAAACAAAAGTTGTCTATAGAATAATTGCTCAGTTCATTTTTAGGTAGAACAGTACTTTGAGTACTGATGAGGCTACCCTGTTAAAATAAAACGTACTAATAAATAAATTCAATTCAAGTAGATTTATGTACTTATACTTTAATCAGTGGCAACGACATTCAAAGAGTTACAATGTGAACGAGGCTTTCGATCTCGGTGAGTCGTCCCTTCGCAAACCCTCGAAGCACCCTAAGGAGACGATCAGGGAGAGATCGGACTCACAGTCGAGTGTCGAGGATGATGGACCTGTCCCTCATCCCAGAGGGTTACCCACGAAGGCACATAGCATCGACTTTGGACTGGACGATGATGTCGATGATGGAAGGAGGTCGTGCTGTAATAAATGTCTGATGGTGCTTTTCATCGCTTTCTTCGTGTTTGCTCTGATGGCATGTGTGGCCATCATTCTCTATTTTGTGCTGATTAATACGGGTGAGTAAAATTGATAATATCGTAAATTCAATCTTAATTAAAATGATTGGACCAGAATGCGGACATAAAGATTAATGACAAAATAAAAATATATAGAAACCAATAAATGAAAGGGGGGGGGTGGGAGGAGGGATCGTGAGGGGGATATAAGTTTTTCCTTTAGTGGATTTTATTTTGAGGTGAAGAAGGAAATACTGAACTCTTAAAATCTTCCTAAAACCGAAAACGGTGGTGGGAGAAGATTTAGATATTGTGGTGTAGTTAATCCTCCTTTTTCTAATCTTCCTTATGCTTCAGGCGATATGAAAGTTTTTAGAGGACCATTGTCATTCATAATGTCGTCTTATAACACCAAATCCTTTCACACAGTGTCGCGCTTATTGAATACTGAAATGAAAGCCAACCTCAACAAATAATCACTGATAATGATGAGTTTCAGTGATGAGAACTTCTTCCTTACAAGCTAAATAGCCATTTCAGCAGCTTTGGTATAGTGGAGTTGTTGAACAAAGTGGGTGTCAGTGTTTTTGACAAATATAAATAGTACTCGTAAGAAATATTGTAAGCTCCAGTTTGATGAGTGCTATTTTGTTCGTTTTTAATCCGAAACCATGAAAGATTGCCATTTAGTATCTGCCAGCATGCAAGTATAATTCATGCAAAGTGAACATTGACCAGTTGATGAATGACCCGTAGAATGAATTCACAATATACTATCTATTATTTTTCTTCTTTCATCACAGTATTCATGGATTCATTTACCAGCAGCAGAAACACTCTCAGCGGTAAGAACTTTTTACTTTTTCAAAGTAACTTATTTTTCTTAAAATCCTAAAATGCAATCGAATCCAATCAAAATCCAAAGTGATTTGTATCATGAAAACCCACTGTAACAATTTTTGTTGTCATTTGATGCATATATTTGCTTTACACAGTCCTATCGAGAATTGTGTTTTGTTTTGTAAACATTATTATGCCGGTCTCGTGTGTTGGGTCTTTGGCTTTAAAGTATTACATCTGTTAGTAACTTCAGTTTTTATGCTTATTCGATATAAGGGTATGAGTACAATTCTACAAATCAACTGTACAGGATGACATTGCCAACAAATGTCACAATGCTCACAACAAAATTTACCGCATTCTCATTTGGCCTTATATGAAATCTAGCAATGTAATTTACATTACAGTAATCAGATTAAAATATCTGTAAATGACAGGATCTGCGATGGCATTAGTTTTAGGAATTTTGCAGTAAAATACAAGCCGCATCTGACGGGTGATCATGGCGAGAATATGTTCAAGGTTGATGGTTCATAAACATGGTTACATGAAATCATAATATTGACATGCCATGCAATACAGCCTGTATCTTTTAAACAAAATTTCTTTTAATTCTGATGTCATCAGGTTAGTTAAACAGCCTTCTTTTTTCACCGGCAGGTGCATTAACCATCGAGGGTTCGTTACTCCTAAATGAGACGTTTCATCCAGATTTGGCAGATCCAAGCTCGATAGTATACAGAGAGATGGAGAACAAGTTCATATCATCGGTAAGCTTGGGCTAAATCTACGAGTGACGAGTGGTAACCACAACCATCCCATTTCATAATGTAATGGGGAAAATTTATTTGTGATAAAATTGCTCGTATATTTACTAGCGTATTCGTAAAATTTATTCATTTGCCACATAATGCCATCCGAAGCCTCTAGAACTGAATAATGATGTCGTTTGGAAATGGATAACGGACTGGAACACTGTTCAAATATTGTTAGCCATTCATTCACTACAGCACAATCCCAAACATATGCAAATCCACTGTAAACTCTAATGGCAGCTATTTTCAAAGAGTATTCGTTTAATCGGGGGGGGGGGGGGTGGTTGGCTCATTGGCCCCAACAAAGTATATATCTCTAGTGTCGGCCGCTTATACCGTACCTTAGTTGAAATCTTTCAAAATGACACCGTTTACTTCACATCTTGGATGATAACACTGCCACAAGATTAAAAATGAACCAAAATACTTGATATGCAAAATACAATGCCAGTGAGCTATTGATGTAGTACTTTCTTTCTAATCACAGATGAATGTATCGTTTAGCAACAGCAGCCTTTCAAATGTTTATGATGGGACAAGAGTCGTGCGCTTCGAGTAAGTAAACTTTTCTATGTATTCTATTCTATGTTCTACGCTAATTTAAACCCCGAAATACATATAGCTAAGAATGACTAGACAGCAGTCAGCTGGGAGGAACATCTATTTTACTAGTTGAATTTCTGGTTCTTTGAATTTCAGTCACTTTTGACTGGAAATTTGTAAGAAAAATAACTTGGTCACTCTCTCCTAGCTTACTACTCTTCATTTCAGCAAGCTCGCTTTAAGAGTGCGTAAAGCTGCATTGAATAAGGGATTGCCTGGTTTTACATGATCATGGTTATCAGGGTATCTTGCAGTTTTTTATCACTGAACAAGTATAACAACACAGCGTAGAATAGAATAATAAAAGTATAATAAATATATATAAAAATATAACAAATTACTTATGTCGGCTCGTTATGTCGAACATTTCATGCTGCCTTTGGGCATTATACTCATTGCATTAATTCATTAATTCATTCATTTTTCATCTTCTTTACTAGGCAAGGAAGCATTCGTATAATCTTTGAAATCATTTTCCGTTCGTCGCCAAATGCTGCTGACACGCAAGCGGAAGTTATCCTAGAGGTGCAGGTCACTATCAGGGATGGAATTAACGATGGATTATTTGATGAGTTTGACGTCATAGTGAATTCATTACAAATAAACATCGGTAAGGATACAATCATTTAAATTCAGCACTAACTCCACACCAAAAAATATAAAAAATAGTAAAAGTCTTGCCTTGATCAAAAGCGGAGAAATTAATACAAATAAACAAGTGTAAAAAACAGATCAAAACACTGGAATTTGACCGATATCAAACAACAAGAAAGTTATGACTATTTAGAATTCATTTAAATAAGATGATGCTCTATTACTGTTCAGTTTTGTCAAATTACTTTTCTTTCTTTTCTTTTCTTTTTCTATTCTTTTTTTTTTTTTACTTAGCATCGCAAAGTGTATCAATGGAAAAATATTTTTGTACTAAAATGACTTCATCTTCCTCATTTTAAACTCCAACAAACGATTTTATACTCTCTATTCTCCAAAAAAAATATGTTCTGAACTCCCACTTTATTCGAATCTCAAATACTATTACAACGTATCATGCTGTTGGTTTCTTTTTCACTTGCACCTTTTTTTTAATGTTTTTTTTTTCAATCCCAGCAACATTAGAAACTACATCGGCAGCAGCTGCTGCAGCAATAACAACAACGACAAGAGCGCCAGTTGAACCCACAACTATACCATTATCAGTTGGTACCACTTTCAAAACTGTAACAGAGACAGTTCGGGTTACAATGTCGTCGACAACAGTAGAAAGACAAATGGATTCAGGAGTTACCTCCAAGACAATACCTCGCTTTCCGAATGAAACAACAACACTTGACAATGCTACTCCGTCCACAACAATGCTGGCAACAGCTACAACAATAACAGCGATTACAAGTACAATGCCAACAGCACCAGATACTACAAACGAAACTGCTCCATTTACAACAAAGTTCGTTACTGTGCCAACGGCAACATCAACCGCAACAAGCAACGCCACCACTACCTCCATTACGAGAATAATGACATCGGCAACACCGACAACACCAACAGAAGCAAAAACAACTCAAGGAGCAATACAGACAACTCATCTAGTGCCAAACCAAACAGTTTCAACAGTGACCACGCCCAGCACTGCTGCTCCTACCACCGTTTTGTCATCAACTCCATCACTATCAGAGGTGAACATCACTAGACAACCAAAGATCCATCCAGCTTTACCAGGTAGGATTAAAGGGGATGTTACTTTTTTTGTATTCCCTCTCTCTCTTTCTTCTTTCCTATCTCTCTCCCTCACTCTCTCTCTCTCTCTCTCTCTCTCTCTCTCTCTCTCTCTCTCTCTCCCTCCCTCCCTCTCCATTTCGATTCCGATACTCAACAAATTCACTTTAAACATAGTTATAATAGGTATCGGAATATCAGAACCTATATTACCACGTTTATTTTGGTTTGTTTCAAGTGATATCATGCTTAAACGAGGGTGGGAGTTAGTCTAAGAGGTAGGGGCGTCAAAATCCGAAGAAAGAAAGGCGCCAAAATTGCTTGAGGGGCGTAATATTTGAGCCGATGACCTTTCTTTTTGTAATCAAAGATTGAATGTAATGTACAATTTTGTTATTTTTCAGTTTGTAGTTTTTTTTTGTTTTTTTTTTTGCATTTCGGGACCTCAGCTCTTAGAGATTGAGGGGGGGGGGGCACATAATTTCAGATTTATCGAGCCCCTTGGTCTTCAAATTCTGGGTATGTGCATAGATATTATAGTTCACGATTTGAAAAAAAATAAATGAGATTTCAAACATAATTAATAATATTTGAATTCAAGATTTATATATATTTTTTTTCATTGTTGTTCCTTTTTGTCAGATATATGTGGTATTCGACCAGCTGTAAACGGCAGCATCGTCTCATCAGCATCCCGCGTCGTAGGAGGCACGCCTTCAGCATTGGGTAACTGGCCTTGGCTGGGGTCGCTTAGGAGAGGAACCTCGCATCAGTGTGGGGCAGTCTTGATACATCCAGAGTGGGCAATCACCGCTCATCATTGCGTGTATGTAACGATTCCTTCTTCTCCTCGAACTTCTCGAGTGCCATCCCCTCCTCCTCCTCTCTCCCTCCTTCCTCTCCTCCTCCTCCTCTATGCCCACCTTCCCCCACCCCCTCCTCCTCTTCCTCCCCCTCCTCCTTCTCTTTGTTATCCCCAAAATCACTACCACCATCATCATCATCATCATCATCATTGATGATGATGATGAGATGATGATGACCCTCCTCCTCTTCCCATACAGTATCCATCACCAGAATTAGCACCAGCATCTTTGCCATTATGATCATCATAACTATAATTATGATCATTATCATATGGAAGAATCTATTGACAAAAACCTGTCGTTGCTCTCTCATGTTTGCCTCTTCCGTAATCATCAAATTTGACTATGCATGATTTACAATGCCAAGAATATTGCTGTTCAAATGATGTTCGCAAACCTTATGATGATGCAGAAAACTGAATCAGAGTAGAATGTGTAATAAGAAAAAAAGCCTATGAAATATTATTATGCCTACGAAAAATGTAAGATCAGGACATGAAAAACGAAAAGAAACATCAGTACAAAAAAACATCAGTTCCAATCTGTTTTGCTTTAATTTTAAAATCGGTGTATGATTGCATAATATCAACGCTACATATACGTGTAAAAAAATATATCTTATTTCTTCCATACAGAGGATATTTTGATAACATCGTCCTGGGCGACATCGATCTCCTCGGTGAGACAGCCACCTCACCTTATCGCGTCCAACGTAGCATCCAGTCCTTTGGCAACCCCGACTTCAATCCTACCAACGACAACGGCGACATCGCTCTCGTTCGCCTCACCGAAGCAGTCGAGTTTAATGACTACGTCCAACCTCTCTGCATCAATACGTTGATGACTGAGATGACATCGTTCAATAACTGCTTCGTTGCTGGTTGGGGGACAGATGACATCTTAAATCGTAAGTTTTGTTAAACGAAATACTGCATTGTATTCGGCCCTATTTGGCCTGAGAGACCAGGGTGGTGTTTCACAAGATAAGAAAGACGGTAATGACGTCTTTAAGAAAGACTGGTATCATTTCTTGTGCTGAACATGCATAATATTATCAATGATTACGTAAAGGAACAGATACCAGTCGTTCTCAAAGTCTTCTCATCTTGGTGAAACACTGCCCAGTTGTAAACAACCAGTTACCACGGCCTGATATATATGACGTCGCGCTTTTCATTTGTTTTTATTCCTCCCATCAGAATATTCAGACTTGTACCATTAATTATTCCTTGAAATTAATTACTACCCGCTCCTTTTCTGTCCACAGTCTCTCTCGCATATATCCCGTGAATTTGAAATTTACCTACCCCTATCACACACAAATAGCCTCTCTCTCTCTCTCTCTCTCTCTCTCTCTCTCTCTCTCTCTCTCTCTCTCTCTCTCTCTCTCTCTCTCTCTCTCTCTCTCTCTCTCTCTCTCTCTCTCCCCGCCCATCCCCTCTCTCTCTCCTTCCCCCTGTCTGTCTCTTTCCATGTGTTATATTGCATATATACCAGATGTCGGAATACATGGAAACGGAAATTAAGAATGACAACTCAGAGTAGAGAAATTGTGATACGCTACCAGTTACAGAAAATGTATCTACTCTGAGTCGCCATTCTACACCTGATATATTTCCCACATTGTTTAACCTGCGTCTCACTGATACGACACTACGTTCAATTCAAATAATGCAAATCATATTTCCCCATACTCCTTCTGTCTTTGAATGTAGAAGTAGCAATGAGATATCAACAGGAGGCCGACATAGTACAAATAGACAGAACTGACTGCAGTAGTTGGTATGAATCTAATCATGTTATCACTGATCAACATATATGTGCTGGAGAAGAGAATGGCCGAAGAGACTCTTGCTCGGTAAGTATAATGGGTTTATTAAAGATTCCAGGCAGAGTGTTAAAATTCAGAAGAAAATGTCAAATATATCATTTACAGTGTGTTACTATTTGTTAAGTGCAAATTATTTATATTAAGCAGGATGTTGTTTCGCTAAGTTAAAAATGACTTAATGAACAACTGGTACAAATTGTTATGCTGAATTTGAAATATCTTAAAAATAATCGACAGTAACATCATTCAGTCTTTCAGAACAACTTAGTGAAATACCATCCAAAATGAATAGGAATGCTTACTAATAACAAATAGAGCAAAATGGTTTTCTTGAATTCTTATGTCAATGTGGATATCATGTGTCAAATGGCAAAACTATTTATTTCCTATTTTTGCGCATGCTTACATCGATATAATTGACTCCTCACCATCCTTAGACAGGCATGTTTTCCTCTGTACCGTATTTTCATATATTTTCACTTGTTTTGTGTCATCTCCTACCAGGGTGACAGTGGAGGACCGCTGCAATGTCAGGATGAGCAAGGTATCTGGTATCTATTGGGTGTGGTCAGCTTTGGAGAAGGCTGTGGTCAGCCAAGACTGCCTGGGGTCTACGCAAGAGTTTCTAAACTCATTCCTTTCCTATCACAAATTTTAGATACAAATATCAAACGATGAATAGAAACTGTAGAATTTATATGTGGCATATGATTCATGATGGAGTAATGGATGTTTGAAATGTTTAGAACATATTTATGTGAAGTATTAAATGGGTAAATGGTGGTTTATTAAAGAATTAGCTAGCCAAGAAGGCTGAAGATCACACAAATTAGGTTTAAATCATCTCCAAATTAGATACATGCACATGGGTGCTTTCTATGAGAACAGAAGTTAACATTTTCTTCTTATTTAAAGATAATTGGATTCCATCATTTTGATGCCTTTTTATGGAGCTATGATTATGTGCCAATTAATCAATGTTATGTCTTTCATCAAATACATCTTATATTATGTGCAATGTGAGCAAAAGAGAGTGTTTTTCAAGACAAACATGCAAGAATAGTGTTTACGAAATATCATAAGAAGATATCAATAATTGTTCGAATTGATATATATTTTAACATAATATTTTACTATAGTCTAAAATCTGTATATATGGTATAAGATTATTGAAGTATTGCTCATCTTATTACCCAGCAAATTTTGTACTATTATGTGGGAAATTACCAAATTAATCTATAGAACATTATGGTACTCTCCCATTTGTTTTTATCTTGTATATATCATACTTTATCAGGGATGAATGAACACAAATGATTCATACAATAATACAAATAAATTATTTGGATATAACAATTTATTATCTGTTGTCCTGTGCATTGGCATATCAAGTAGTATAAGTGAACATTTTATATGGTAGTACTTTATAACCATTATGAATGAGTCCTGATAGAGGTTAACATCAATCGATAAATAAATTCGTTATCAATTTTTTTTTAAATCATCCTGATGAGAATTTTGCATGCGCTTACTCAGACCAATTGTGACAAAGAAAGCACACAGTTGGTGTGTGCGACATTCTCACAGGTAATAAAAAAAAAATGATTTTGTAGCGTAAAACAAGGCAACCAGGGTCGCTAGGGTAAACAGGGGCAACCCTTGGAACTTTAAAGGGGAATTATACCCAGACAATAATGTACGGTCAGTAAATGAAGAAAAATCAGATGGACAAACTGTGACAATTTGAGCAAAATCGGATAATCCGTTCAAAAGTTATGAAGTTTTCAAATTTATCATATCCACCTGTGCTGGACATCCTTGAATTGGCAACGTATAGCCAATTAGCATAATCTGTGATGTCATACATGGAGGAACTCCTCATTCACTTTGTATATAAATTTATTGAAAATGGATCAATATCAAATTTCAAATGAGGAATCAACACCGTTCTTTCTGGAATGCTTACAGAATTGATGTGGCTATAATATATTTAACCAAAAAAAGAGTAAATTTTGTCTATTTTTCTGGAAAAAGAGGAATACGTGAAATTTTGTGTACAAAGTGAATGGAGAGTTCTCCATGTTGGCAGCCATTTTGTGCCTGCATGTTTGCCAATTTAAGGAGCCCATGTGGGGTGTAAATCAAAATTTTGAAAATTCATAACTTTTGAATGGATTGTCCGATTTTGCTCAAATTTTCAGTTTGTTCATCTTATTTTCCTTCATTTAATGACAGCAATTTAATCTCTGAGTGTAGTTCCCCTTTAAAGAATCCTTTCGGACAAGGTGGATCACTCTACGCACACTTATATGGGATTGACCTTTCAATACCTATAACAAATAAACAAAAAAGTGAAATTGACTATAAGTTTTGTCCCTCTTCACCCCGCGTCCAAGATCGCTCCATTTTAAGGAAATAAAGAATATATTCATTTATGAAAAAAAATTTATATTAAATTATCATTGATTTTCAGTGATAATTTACGGAACATTTTGGCTGATACATGTAGTAATTGAAAGGTCATTTGGTCAAGGGAAAAATATAGAATGGATTTCAACATCGGAAAATATCATTGGGATAGAAGGACAGGTGAGGGAGACGGAGAGGAGTGATGCTGCAAGAGAGATGGAGAAAGATACCAAGGGAAAGAGAGGACTACTCCATCACTTGTATCAAACTTAGTCAATGATGTTTGTCTAGTCATCACTATCTTTAATGTTTAATGAAGTATAAAGCGCTATCATTAAAATTACGACCATAAAAACAATTAGTAATTGATTGGATGTTCGGCAAAATGAAATCCAATTTCATTATTATAATTTATCATTACAGTATATAAGCTTAGATCCAGCATCCAACATCCACCTTGAGCATCCAGAAGGATGGATTCGGCGCACTATAAGTCACATCTATTATTATTACTATTATTATCAACGTGGGAATATGCTTATTTCACATGTGAAATACACTGTATGAAAAGAGCTTAACGAAGAGGAGAAAATGATCTTTATCTCACCCTCTCTCTCTCTCTCTATCGTATCGTACTAATGAGGAGCAAATGTAAGGAGATAAAACCAAATTCCATCCTTCTTTATCCAATCACTCACGAATAGTGCTTTGCATTTTGATAAGCTAATTAATGCAAAATTTTAGCAAAAGCCTATCCTCATTTCAAAACACCTAGAATGAATGGAAATACTCATTTTTAAAGAATTTGCCCACCTCCCCTTGATAAATCAGTGTGGTACTTTAAGTGTGAATTTTCCACAAAGAGAGTATTCTTACTTGAAATCAATCACAACTTTGTAACAACAACTAATTAGGCTAATTTAAAGATATTTACTGACTTTCACAAAATAATGAAATTCTACATTCATTATTTCAAAGGCATTCACTAAAATGTGTATGTTATCTTCTTGATATCTATGTATAGAACAATAGCCAAGCAACATGCTAAAAAATTACTATCATTAGAATTAGAGTAAAAACATAAAAAGGCACCTCCTTTTTATTCTTTCAGTAGGCACATTCAGTGATTTTGTCACGAGTGCTGTTCCACAAATCTTTGACTTTCGATGTTAAAACTAAAAATTGACATTTATCTATTCAATTACGACCCCTCAGACATAAGCTCCTTCCTCATCATGAATAGTGCTAGATTCTCTGAGCCTATGTGTCTACATGCCCTGAACAGTGTCAATGACATTCCCATCCTTGTCTCTAAGAGTAATTATCATTTCAATATAGAAATACATATTCTCATGAGTCAAGTGGAACTCATTTCCAGATTTTCTAGATAGAGTTGGAACCCTGTTTTACGAGGTTTACTTGTAAAGCACTATTAACAGAAAGACAATATAAGGCTTTCACCTACAGCACAAATATTTTTCATTAAAAGCATTGTACTTGAAACGGCTCAAGTCAAGCTGCAATGTTGATGTGTAAAACCTGCCATGTCAAATATCAACATATTTGAAGGCACAAATATATACTTTGTAGAAACATACTGTACTTTACTGATAAGTAAAACCTGTAATTTCTGCGCTGCTCTTTTGAAATAATGAAAATATTTAAAATGTCTCAAAGGCACATGTATTTTTTTCTTGAAAGACACTGTACAAGCCATAGCATTGAGGAATATAATCAGCAAATCCTGTGCTCTACTTCTCTCTAACATACGCACTGTATACAGTGTTGCCATGCTCAACCATTGAAATCAGGCATTGAGCCACTTATACTCGCACAAAATGACTATGCAACACCTCCCCTAACTGTGCAGTCTACATCAAAAGAGCTGACATACATGCGAGTCTAAACAAAGCATACAGTGCTTGAAAGTATTCTGAATTGGCTGAAGTATGCCCCATCTAATAGATGAAGTTCCCATCAAAGCACTGACGTACTTAATATCTTTCTTATGGTGATGAGCAGAGAAGGAACCAGATGTGACAATGCCGTACATCATCCTACTTTATGCAGCCTTCATCACAAACATCAACATACACGAATCTTCATATGGCGATGCTTAGACAGAGACCTAATGTGACTACTCTGGACATCGTCCCACTTTATATAGCCTTCATCAAAAACCCCATCATACACCAGTCATCACAAACACCACTATACAGCAGTCTTCATGTGGCGATGCTTAGACAGAGACCTACTGCGACTGCTCTGGACATCGTTCCACTGTAAGTAGTCGTCATCAGAAACAACGCCATACAAAGGAGTCTTCCCGTAGCTATGCTTAGACAAGGGACCTGCTCTGGACATCGTTTCACCGTAGGTACTCTTCATCAGAAACAGTGCCATACTTGAGAGTCTTCACGTAGCGATGTTCAGACGAGGGACTGGCTGTGGCGAAGCTGTATCTAGCTTGTGATACTCTTCAATAAGGGATGACAAGGACTCTAGACTCTCTTTGAACTCACCTGCATCCATGCCCTCAACTGTGGTGTAGTGGTGCATGTGAGCCTGTGCAAAAAAAAGACACAGAGTGAAGAATGAAATAATGTTTTAAAATTTTCAAAATGAGGGAAAAGGAGGGGGAAGAATTAGATTTTACGATAAAAACTAAAATTTCTTGAAAAAAATTTCAATTTCATGAAAATAACATAACAGTTGAAAAACCATAAACAGAAAAAAAAAACAAAGCACATTTACTGTGCTATATAATGAATTTTGCAGTGCAATCAGATATAAAAGAAATTTGCTCTTCCTTACATAAAGCTAACTAGGTGTACTGAAGCAGTGGAAAATTAGTGTAATTAATGCATCTGCAATGCGAACCAGATAAGGTAAATGGGTAACTGACAAGAAAATTTTCCTTAAAATGCAACACAAGTAACAGCTGCACTGCAAAAGCCAAGGTAATTGAGCTACGTTGTAGAGCACTAAGAGACTTCTACTAAATGAAAGTGTTAGGCGTTATACAAGAAGAGATAATTATTATTATAATCATTGCCAATATATTAACTTGAAAAAGAAATATTTACCTTCCTCTTGTAGAGCTTGGTGAATCTGTTTCGTAGATCAGAGAAGTTTGTCTTGAGACAGGTGTTGTTAGCAAGGGTTAGCAAGGAGTAAGGATGTCCAACCGGCGGAACTGAGCAAAGTCCTGTCTTCCAGCCATCTGTGTTCCAGTGGATGAAACTCAGAGATGGACGCAGTCTGGGGATGGAAATTGAAAGATGGTGTCATATCATCTATGTTTTCAAAAAGTGATGGTAGCCATAGGTATCTTTGTATGAAGACAAAGAACTCCAGACAAAGCAACAATTCAAAGAGCATCCTATTGGATGTGCACTAATTATACAGAAGAGCACGTTTCAATGAATTGTAACTGTTTTCATGCAACATTACTTTAAGACAACCATCAAGAAAATGAGACCAGCATGGTTTAACCCAACATTGAATAAACCCAAAACTGTCCTCCCTCTTTCTACTATTAGGGCTGCCTGCAAAAATCTGATAGCCTGAGTTTGTCCATTACAACCTTTGGAAAAGATGAGCACTTTGACTATGTTATAAATACTATGGCTGGAGATGTATTCATTTCAAAGAGGATTGGTTGCAGACGGAGACTTATTTTGAGAACAAATGTTCTACAAGATGAACTTAAATATCATGGACTGAATTTAGTTTACTTTGGTATTAGGTCACTGATAAATTTCTTCATCATTAATGGAGCTGAGTGATTCCTACACTATGATTCTAATCTCTGAAAAAAACTCTTTATAATCAAATTGAAAAGCCATTTTTTGTTTTTTTTAAGCTATTGGTCAAATTTCTGTATTATACCACAAGATGTTAAGGGCACAGAAATTCTCTGAGGCTAATGAGAGGGGTATCACAACCAGTTATACATGAAGGCATATAAGGCCTGACTTACAATGGCCAAGGATTAGTTTATGCCCTGCAACCTTCCTAACCACACTGTATGCAAAATAATGTCAACAGAAACCATTTTATTGTGTAAATAAATGTTTAAACAAATCCATGGTACATCTTCTTCACAAATCTGCACTCATATATGTCTGCATAAATACCTGTCTATATTGCGGCGTATATCAGAGACCTGGACATTCCCTCGACACATGAGGGCACATGCTAGATACATGCTGTTCTTTGGATCTGCTTTGAGCAGTTGATTCTCTCGACTGAAAGCATCTGTGAACATCTGGTCTAATCTGAAATTTAAATTAAAAAAATGATAAATTATTTCAAAACCTACCATTTAGCTTTTCATTCTATTTGATTGATATTGTTCATTTATATCTAAGATATGTTGGAATTAATACCAAATTCAAAGGTTAGGCAGTTCTTACTTTCTAGTGGATTTATACACAGTGTCAGAGTAAATTTGTGCAACACTGTGCCATCAAACTCTCTATTGTAAACATATGCCAATTTGTTTAGATAAGACAAAGACTGAAATAATGTTCACAACTCTTAAAAGAAAAACCTTCTATACCTTCCAGCTGGTGTCCTCATAGTGTTGGATGTATAACAGTAATAATTATTTCAAAATTTATATGGCACATAATACTGGTGTTTCTAAGCACCTTGCTATTGGTTCACTAACTCATTATCAACTCACATCAAATATTCTGATTGAAATCAAGCAATGTCTGACAGATGACTAGTTTATGAAAGCTAGAAATAGAAGCAGGTTCATCCTTTTTTTATTATTCCATTCAATGATCACCCGACGCCCTGAACCAAAAATCTAATCAGTTTGACTTTAGATAGTTCAACAGACTTCAGCTAGTAGAATAAAATTCCTCTCAGTGGTTTTAAAGTATTTGCAATAAAAATAATAATAGATGGACAAATGAATGGATGGTAAATATCTATGGGGTAGATCATGATCAAGCCATCAAAAGCTAGGCTTCAATACTTAAAAAAAACAAACAAGCATAACATTATCTGTAATTCTTAGCTACATCATGGTATCCCAAGCAATATTTTCTACAGCATCTCTTTGCAGAAATGCCAACCGTTCCAGAATATGCACGATACATCTTTTCATATCAATGAAATACTTTCATCACATGTTAATAATAATGTTTTTTGTCACTTTTGTTGAGCCGTTCCATTGTTCACATTACATTTTAAATTTTGACCTCATGCATATTTAGGAATGGATGGCACCTCGATGTTTGTATTTGTGTGCAAAACAAATGTAGATTGTTTACACATGAAATAAAGTGGAATGCTGTTCTCACTGCTAACCTTCGCGCTGGTATCCTCATAGTATTGGACGTGTAGAGAGGTGTCTGACTGGTGACTAGATAATGAAGACGTGGGAACGGAACCAAGTTGGTGCTTATCTCATTCAAGTCTACATTCAATGACCCCTCAAATCGTGAAGAACTGAAATGATATGATAAGAAATGGTTACATTATAGATTATATTACTCCACAGGTCAAGAAAAGTTATAATTGATGGTAGAATCAAAGATCTTAAGTCATAAAAATTGAACAGCTACTAGGTATAATATTCAACATGTTGTTTTTACACACTAAGAAGAAAATGAATACAACTGATATTAGGCAAGCGATCCGGAAATTGTAAATACATGCAAAAGTTATAACTTTCTACTTATCCATCAAAAAATAGGGGGCGGGGGTGTGTCCAAGATAGATTCCCAGGCTTTGAAAATTTATGATTTTACTTTGTTAATTTCAAGGTAGCCTGTTAGCATCAATATCATTCATGGATTGGGAGCTGGAGAGCTTCATTGTGGTGAAGGAAACTCATTGCATGAGAAAAGTTAGTAGTTGCAGTAAAAAACATTATAGGATTCAGAAGTCATCATGCCACAAGTGACAACATTTCTCCTACCTGTACAATGTACTCTTCCTCATTATAGCCAACAATTATGCAAACATTTCTGTTCCTATAAAGAGCATACTCCTTCCTCTTTCCAGAAAACCATGTCCAAAATAGCTGGGAGATTCTTTTTTTCTTTTCTGTTTTTACATGGTAACCAAGTCCACTACAGTTGGAGGAATTTTTTTCTTGTCTATTATTACCTTGTGAGATTAAGAAGCAAATTGGCCACAATGTTATTCATGTGATCAAACGGTTTCTCCTGGCCTGCCTTAGTAGATCCCCCAGCTCCAGAGACCACACTCCCTTGACCTTTGACCTGGTGACCTGACCCAGAAGGGTAGGTACGTTTGCCTCCCTGCTCCTGAGGCTGAGCCTGGTATACCCTCTGACAGATGTCATACAGAGCCTGGAAAATAAATCATGTTGAAAACCATATATTATAGTCATATACGTCAATTGATGCCGCAAAAAAGTTGTGAATAACCAATATCATCATTACCTATCCACTTTTATATTTCATTGTATTCAAATCTATTTTGTTTCTCACTAAAACTGACTGTTTAATTTCTTTCAAATATGAATATGAAAATTGTGATCAATTGGAAATTGAAACACATTGGCCCATACTATAAGTCTACCAGTATGCGCTCAGCTTAGTATTAGGATGAAAGCTAAAAATCTCCATCACACTACACTCTTTATCCTACAGAGTAAGATCTGACTTGGGATGTTCCCAGCTCGGAGACGATACTAGATATTCTGCAGAAAAATGCTATGTCCAAGTCTCTTTGACTCATATAAACAAAGAATCAACCCAATTGGAGTCAAAATAGATAACTCAGAGAATGAGTGATCATTATTTGTGTGAAGTGGACTCCAATCTCGCACCATTTCCAAATCAAATTCAAATCCCTAAACAAAAGAGCTTACTGTACCTGGTTTTCTATAGGCATGACACAATCTGCACACTCGGTGAGTTGTCTCATTGCTAGTACACTGTTGTATGGTGAAGTGACTACATCATCATCACTGCTTGGGTACACTGCAGTAACAAACCTGTTGGGGGGGAAATGGCCAAACATATATTTCACAGATGCCGAGTATTGCAATTTTTTTTAGCAAATTTCTGGGGCCTGTTACATAAAAGATGCAATTAAACTCATGATGAATATTAATCGTAAGTCTATGGCGAAACGTGTATCATAGAGATACAATTAATTTTCAATTTGTTATATCTGTTTCATGTAACAGGGCCCTAGTCATATGCAGGAATGGTGGTGTGAAAGAGAAAAGAAGAAGACAAATGATAGAGAGTCAACATTGCCTACGTGGAATCTGCTAGCATTGAAAAAAGAGCTTTTACTTTTGACTATTGAGAGGTAAAAACAACTTGAATAGAATAAAAAGAGAAGGGGACTTGACAAGACATTTGACTTGGCAATTTTTAAATTCACGCAAGGTTGACTTGCATTAATATCCCAAGAGAAAATGTGATTACAAGTAGGTGGCAGCTATAGACAGATTGGTGGACAATATGAATTCAGAGTGAATATTAATCATCAACACTACAAGAGACTCTTACATCAAACCATGAACGTCCTACATGTTTGTTAAAAAAAATGTTGGATGAAGGGAAAAAAATTTCCTTCCAAGCTAAGGGTGGTCGAAACCCCCCCCCCCCCCCCCTTAGTTACTCTACATTATTTTGAGAAGTTTCCAATTATCTTGACCATGCCACTGTACGTGGTAACCTTACCTGTATACATCTGGGTATAGATCTTGAAGCTGGTTTAGAACAGCTGTTCCTACTCCAGATCCTGTGCCTGTAAAACAATTAGATAATAATTAGATAATAATAGGGTCATTTATATAGCGAAATCTCTTAAAGTGTATACCCTACTGCACTTGATACTGTTACCCTATTATTACCATGGCTATAGCTGCCGAGCAAACCAGACAGGCGTTCAAGCAAGGAATACATTGCTGACAGGATCATATTTTAATCTGGGTTGAGTGCAGCACAGTGTGGATAATTTTTTTGCTGTAGAAAATAAACATCATGTGAAGGATTTGAACCATCAACCTTCTACTTGAAAGGCAAAAGTGAGAACTAGTACACCAAAACACTTCCATCTAAAATAAAATATGAAATATTATGAAATACATGAAATATCAATTCCAAAGATATAAAACAAAGTGGATTCAGTATATAGGGTCAAATAGGGACGCCTCAATGAACAGGAACGAAACTTAGACAATTAAAGATTTCAGTTTGATGAGGTAGTGAGACAAAAGTGTCAATATACATGAATATGTTTATGAAAAATAAACAAACAAAAAGTTAAAGCATGATAAAAGCAGATCTACAATGTAAAGAGACTGGGTAATTTTTGTCTCTCACTACCCAGATGTCTCTGTTTGTTCTCCTTAATATAAATCCAGAAGAAAGTGCTACAAAATAATCTGTCCACTTTGTTTCAAATTGACATAGGAAATATACTTGACAGGTACATGCTTCCTACTATTTTGATGGATTTTCATGAATTGGAGTTCTTCTCTGCTCATCCTAGGAACCCAAAATGCAGTTTTAACTAGCAGTTCTTAATTCATTGCTTCATATTATCATTTTCATGCTTCAAACACAATAAATGTTTGCATCTCATAAACAAAAATTATTTGCAATGTTCTGTTTATTTTGAAAATACATCTCATATGTTTCCTCATAACACTGAATGTTTAAAAAGGTGCGTATAAGTAATTAACTGTATGAGCTGAAAATTTTGCTAGGGTTTAATTTTCACTTATTTCCTGATCGTGGATATAATAAATATTTCACACACTAAAATGCCCATGAACTTATGTACAATTATCTTTCAAAACGTGAAAAAAAAAACCCGAACCTCTAATATGTTAATACGTCTGAAGTTCATTGCCGGATTTTGCTAATATTTATAAAGGTATATGCTAAAATATTAGCTCTTTCAGTGCTTAGATCAAATCCTTCTCACCTCCTCCCATTGAATGCATAATGAAGAAGCACTGCAGGCAATCGCAGTGTTCAGCTGCTGTCCTGATGCATTCTTCTAGCTGTTCTTGGTACTGAGTACCGTACATCTTATGACCCACAGCCCTGTTGAGATAAGAGAAGATCAAGATAAGAGTAGGGGGTGATACATTCTTTTAGCTGTTCTTGATACTGGCTACCATACAGTTTATGACCCACAGCCCTGTTGAGATAAGAGAAGATCAAGATAAGAGTAGGGGGTGATACATTCTTCTAGCTGATCTTGGTACTGGCTACCATACAGCTTATGACCCACAGCCCTGTTGAGAAGAGAGAAGAACAAGATAAGAGTAGGGGGTGATACATTCTTCTAGCTGTTCTTGGTACTGGCTACCATACAGCTTATGACCCACAGCCCTGTTGAGATGAGAGAAGATCAAGATAAGAGTAGGGGGTGATACATTCTTCTAGCTGTTCTTGGTACTGGCTACCATACAGCTTATGACCCACAGCCCTGTTGAGATGAGAGAAGATCAAGATAAGAGTAGGGGGTGATACATTCTTCTAGCTGTTCTTGGTACTGGCTACCATACAGCTTATGACCCACAGCCCTGTTGAGATGAGAGAAGATCAAGATAAGAGTAGGGGGTGATACATTCTTCTAGCTGTTCTTGGTACTGGCTACCATACAGCTTATGACCCACAGCCCTGTTGAGATGAGAGAAGATCAAGATAAGAGTAGGGGGTGATACATTCTTCTAGCTGTTCTTGGTACTGGCTACCATACAGCTTATGACCCACAGCCCTGTTGAGATGAGAGAAGATCAAGATAAGAGTAGGGGGTGATACATTCTTCTAGCTGTTCTTGGTACTGGCTACCATACAGCTTATGACCCACAGCCCTGTTGAGATGAGAGAAGAACAAGATAAGAGTAGGGGGTGATACATTCTTTTAGCTGTTCTTGGTACTGGCTACCATACAGCTTATGACCCACAGCCCTGTTGAGATGAGAGAAGATCAAGATAAGAGTAGGGGGTGATACATTCTTCTAGCTGATCTTGGAACTGGCTACCATACAGCTTATGACCCACAGCCCTGTTGAGATGAGAGAAGATCAAGATAAGAGTAGGGGGTGATACATTCTTCTAGCTGATCTTGGAACTGGCTACCATACAGCTTATGACCCACAGCCCTGTTGAGATGAGAGAAGATCAAGATAAGAGTAGGGGGTGATACATTCTTCTAGCTGATCTTGGAACTGGCTACCATACAGCTTATGACCCACAGCCCTGTTGAGATGAGAGAAGATCAAGATAAGAGTAGGGGGTGATACATTCTTCTAGCTGATCTTGGAACTGGCTACCATACAGCTTATGACCCACAGCCCTGTTGAGATGAGAGAAGATCAAGATAAGAGTAGGGGGTGATACATTCTTCTAGCTGTTCTTGGTACTGGCTTCCATACAGCTTATGACCCACAACCCTGTTGAGAAGAGAGAAGAACAAGATAAGAGTAGGGAGTGATACATTCTTCTAGCTGATCTTGGAACTCGCTTCCATACAGCTTATGGCTTACAGCCCTTTTTAAATAAGAGTAGGGGATTATTAACAGGTATGAAAACAGGAGAATGTTTCATAGAATTGTCAGAGCGACGATCACATCAAAATGTTCTACATAATCAATTTTCAATAGTATGTCAGTATTATGTCAGTCAGTGCTACCTCAAGATTTATTCTTTGTCTGTGTACTATTTCAATATTGTTTTATAAATTTTCCTTTAACGTGTGACTATGCTTTATAATATTTTAGAATATTTTGACATGTAGAAACAGCATCAATCTATTAGAGAGACTTGATTTAAATTTGCAACAATGACATATTTTTAGATCGAAATTATGAAAACACTGAGGTAGCTTAGCCTCACTCATTCTTCTATGTACCACAACATTCATTTGGAAAGAAGCAAAAAGCATAGTGTTTTGATATGTATCTGTAATTACTCTGAGTTTGGCAATAATCAGACTGAAAGGAGTAGAACTTAGACACTTACCAATTATTTCCACAGCCCGACACATCTGTGAGTAGCTGCCTATGATCAAACACATCCCTGAGAGACCCCTTCAATAACTCATTGACCACGCCCTCTTCCATGTCCACCAAGACAGCCTAAACAGAGAGGATAGCAAAAACAATTATCGATTGGAGGACTTTAACCGTTTGACAACTTTGTCCCTGCACAAAGTCTATGCGAATTACAGAATTCAGTTGTCAATGGGTTAATCTACTTAGTTTATTCTGATGACATCTTGAAAAGGCATGAAATAAATATCTAAATCATATTGTGTAAAAAACTAAAAGATAATGTGAAGTGAGTGTCCCTGCACAAAATCTTTGGGAATTACAGAATTCAGTTGTCAATGGGTTAATCATTTAGTTTATTTTGATGTTATCTTGAAATGGCATAAATGAATATCTCAATTACATTGCGTAAAAACCTGAAAGAGAATGTGTATTGGGACTTCGATATTCCAATATGGCTAACTCAGAAATAATGCTTGAGGAAACCCATATTTGTGATAGAAAGTCGCAAAATGGAGATGGTCTGGGATAAAAGATCAAAATATGACTGATGGATCTGACAGTGCCCTCAATTTTTGCTGAAAATACAGCATCACCAATCTCTGTCTCCGCAGCCCCAGGAAACATAGCCTAATACAGTATTAATCCATTGACTACTGAATTCAGTAAATCCCATAGACTTTGTGCAGGGATCAACCAGTTCCAGTAGTCAATGGGTTAAGTCAGTAACTTTGTTTTATAAGTCCTTTAGTAGACAGACTTACTCTGGCTTTGAGGCTTGTAATCTTTTGCTTCCCATCTCTAATTCCAAGGTCCAGTGGGTTGCTATATCTGAAAAGAATTACATAATAGTAGAGTGAAATGCAACAATAAACTGATGGCCACAATGATCGGCAATCATGTATCTGTTAAATAAATTAAAAGGTGCATGCATGTAATCCTTGAAATATTTCAGCATTTAAATGCCCTTCATTTATTCTTTGAAATGCCAAGTGCGCCGTGAATGGCTGCCGGGCTAAAGCCAGGGTAATAATAATGTAAAGCGCCCTGAGCACTCAGCAGAGTGGATACCTGCGCTATATAAATTGCATATATTATTATTATTATTCATAACACTTAAATGACATACATAACACTTAAATGACACACATTCCCATGCCATGGATCTCATTATAAAACACGGCGTACTGCCACTATAAGTAGGCAATTTCTAGGTTTGATTATTCTTAAACAAACTGCAAGCATACTCTAATTTGTCATAAAAAACAGTGTAATATAAATAAATTTCACTGCAGCTCAAAAAGTAATTATATCTGAAATGCCACCTATCCCAGACTACTCTACATGTTTAATATAAAATTATTGGCAGAATTCTACTACATCAAGATTTCAGAGTAGGACTTATTGGGATGTATTCTGATGTCAGGTTGAACTTAAACTAAAGTTTAAGTATGTGGTTTAGGTATGAAAAGCCAAAAGAGGCTAAAATCTATAACAGTCGGTGTTTCATTTACCAGCACATTTGGCACTCATAGTATTAAAAACTTTCCTGGAATAAAATCTTAAATAGTTTTCTACATTATTAGAGCATGGGAAAAGAGAGCAGTTAACATACGAATTATTCATTGTAAATAAAATTTTGGCACTTTTGGCTACCATACTTAAACCACAGATTTAGACCAGGGTTAACTTAAACCTCGCTATCGGAATACGGGCCATTGAGTTTTAATATTACTCTTGAGTTGCAAACAATTGACATGGGAAAGTTTGGAATTAAAAGGTTCAGGTATACCACAAACTCAACGAACGAATTCTCAGAACTTATTCAAGGATTTTTACTGCGTCCTTGAATGAGTTTGGCTGTTTTTATTTCTCTGTGACTCACCTAGCATCAACATTCCTGAAGAAACTCCCAAGAGATTCATCAAAGATACCCTTCTTATTGTAATTAGCATGTTCTCTCAGTGCCAGATCCCAGAAGCGACATCCAATCTATAGGAATGAAGAAAAATTACAGTGTCTCAAAACCATTGCATTAAATGTAACATTCAATTCATATTGAAGCATGAGTACAGTTACTGCACAAGCTGACATTTTTGCTGTTTCTTTTTGTTCACCAATTTCATGCACATGAATTCCCTTTTCTGTCATTACAATTACCCACAGACTGGTGAATAAAGATCTTTTTAAATGTATAAATATCAAGTGGCTAATATGTCAATACATGAAATTAAGTGAATTCATTAAAATATATGTATGCTAAAATCAGTAAAATTGAATTTTATAGTATACAAGCAAAGTTTCTGCTACATATATATATCATCTAAAACATTTTTGGGATTGAAAGTTTTAAAAGCAAGTTGATAACATTCAAACCAAGCATATAAAATTACCTGGTTAAGATATAAATTAAGATATATGCACAAGTAATACTCATCATCAGAATTATCACACATGGGAATTGAGATTTTCTTGCAGAAAAATTCTGGAACATTATAAATTGTCTGATCAAAGTTTAAATAATTGGTAGCTCTGATGAGAGAGTAAGTCTTCTGTTCAATGCCTACAAGACATTTTCAATAAATAGTTAGCTCTAGTCTTCCAGCAAGTTGAGTGTATAGAAAGCTTTACGGTACAAGCTTAAATTCTTTAGTCCCCAAAAGAAATCACTTACTGGTATATCTTGGAGTGAAAAATTTGAAATGATTTAAGCTGTGAAGAGAAGCCATATCAGCACCATGAGCAGAAGGGACAATTATGGCTTTCGGACAAAATAAAAAACTTCATTCAAGCATTCACAAAAACTAGATACACACAAAAGAAAATTCCCTTCATCTTATTACGCTGAAATATGTCAAACAGGCATTGCGCAATGGAAAGTGAGGGTACTTTCTTTTATTTGTATCGAGCTATTGTGAATGCCAAAATGAAATGATTTACTTTCTCCAAAATCCCTTTTTCCAGTCTGCTAACAGTGCTGTGAACTTACCTGGTTTCCACACTGCCCAACTGTACGAGAGGAAGAGGGGAGAAAAAATACTTGGTTATCATATAAAGTTAAAATCATGACACTATTATTCCAGACAAGGTTGGAAACGGACAGTCCTAAAGTTTATTTAGAATGGGTCAAATTTTGCTGCAACATGAGCAATTTGTGTCTCATGTTACACAGCCTATACTTCGGGCTTTAGGACACAAATCATTGATGCAAATAAAGTTAGTTAAAGATTCTGACAATGGGACGCTTTCCATTTAACACACACCACATTACTTTAGTATGATAGGCGGTGGACTGTAGTCATAGTCATAGTGATCATTAGTCTGCAGGCACAGGCTTTTGGTGTCAGTTTTCCGCTACATGTGCATACTGCAATATCAAGATTCTGCATTTCGAGATTACTTCACAATATTCTTAATACATTGCCTTTTGGCTTGACAAAAAGGCAATGCAGAGACGGTATTATGCACTAGGTTAACATTATGGTGCTGTCACATTAATTCGCGCATCATATTAATTCGTACATCTTATGAATTTCTACAAAATAGATGAAATATTGCAAATCTAACATCACCATCGTGAAGAGGGTTGTTTATTTGCCTAAATTGGAAATTTTCTTAGCAAAAGGACCAAAAACAATGAAAATATTGCCAAAAGATCGGCAGNGTCCTTGAATGAGTTTGGCTGTTTTTATTTCTCTGTGACTCACCTAGCATCGACATTCCTGAAGAAACTCCCAAGAGATTCATCAAAGATACCCTTCTTATTGTAATTAGCATGCTCTCTCAGTGCCAGATCCCAGAAGCGACATCCAATCTACAAGAATAAAGAAATATTAAAATATCTCCAACCGTTGCATCTTAACATGAAACAGTCCTATATGGGTACACTTAATGCATTTTTGGGGTTAAACATTTCAAAAACATGTTGAAAACATATACACCCAGCATCTGAAATTATCTGCTCTTAAAAGAAGAGTCTACCCCAAAAAAATAATTTTTCAACAAGAAGCAGAAAAAATTGGTGAGTAAAACAAAAACAAGTTTTTAAGAAAATCGGACAAGTAATAAAAAAGTTATGAATTTTTAAAGAATTGAAAAAATTGGCAAATCAGTGAAAATGTCGCCAATTTGATGACATCATGGGTGCACAACTAACCAGAATTTTCATTATAAATATGGTGAAAAATTACTCATTTTTACAGAAAGTTGCAAAGTTTGTATGAATGTAAACATTCAAATAGTGGATCTACATATCTATCATAAAGATATTCTATGGTTAAATTTTTGAGGAGATCATATTTTTTGGGAAAAAGAAACATTTTATGACATTGATATGAATGTAATAAATGGTCAGTCGTGCACCTATGACGTCGTCAGTTTGTCTAAATATCAAAACATTCATAACTTTCTTATTAGTTTTCCAATTGTTCTCAAACTTTTTTTATTCTGTTCATCTAATTTTCCTGCTCTTGTTGAAGAATTATTATTTTTGGGTAGACTCTCCTTTTAAAGATTACTGGTAAAGGTTACATGTCACAAACAAAGATTTGATAATATGCAAGACAAGATATCATGCACGAGCAAGCATAATCATCATTGATCATCATAGTTACCTGGGAATGGAAATCATCTTCCAGAATAATTTTGGCATATCACAATTTGTCTAATCAAAATCTAAATGATTGGTACATATGTAGCTCTGATGAGAAAGTAAGTCTTCTGTTCAATGCCTGCATGATTTTTCATAAAAAGATTGCTCTAGCCTTCCAGCAATGGATAAACAAGCTTCATGACACAACCTTAAATTCTCTAGTAAATTACTTACAAGTAAATCCTAGAAATTAAATTATAAATGATTTCAGCGATAAAGAATTCAGTAAACTTACCTGATTACCACACTGCCCAACTGTACAGAGTGAGAGAGGGAAAAACAAATTTGGTTATCATGAAGAAATGTTAAGATCATGAAACTATTATTCCAGACAAGGTTGGAAACGGACAGTCCTAAAGTTTATTTAGAATGGGTCAAATTTTGCTGCAACATGAGCAATTTGTGTCTCATGTTACACAGCCTATACTTCGGGCTTTAGGGCACAAATCATTGATGCACCTAATGTTAGTTAAAGATTCTGACAATGGGACACTTCCCATTTTACACACACCACATTAACTCATAGTATAGACTGTGTTCATAGTATATTATGGTGCTGTCACATTAATTCGCGCATCATATTAATTCGTACATCTTATGAATTTCTACAAAATCGATGAAATATTGCAAATCTAACATCACCATCATAAAGAGCGTTGTTTATTTGGCTAAATTGGAAATTTTCTTAGCAAAAGGACCAAAAACAATGAAAATATTGCCAAAAGATCGGCAGATTAGCTGGCATTTGCAGAAAAACACGGGTCTCGCAACACTGAAGTGAATCCTTCCAATTTTCAGACAGAAATCATCAAATTTGTAAGTAAGCAGACATACCATTCGATTCCTTGATATTTTGTGGTCAAGCTACTGCAAAGTTTGCATCTTAGATGGAAGCAATTTTATGGTAAATCTTGTTCAAAACGGGGCCTACAAATTTATATGACACAGTTTGTTGACAATTCTCGCCATTTTCCAGCATGGAGCGATGCGATCGTTTCATCAATCGAATTTTGATATCGCGATATCTCCGTGATTCTTTCGTGGATTAATTTTATTTTTGGAAATATTTGAAGCCTAAAATATCTAGTTTCATTTTACGCCAGTATTTTAGAAAACAATTTTGTATTTTACAAGATATATTTAAGTACCACGATCCAAAAATGCTTTAGAAAAAGTATACGAATTCATGTGACCCCATCATAGAATATATCTCAACCCCTTAATCCTCAAATAACCAACATGAATTCCAATATATGGGACAAATCGACTTCTCGTAAGCCAAAACATATGTTCGAATTCGGTACGGCATATGGGTCCAAGAGACCACGCACACAAAAACGACGAATACCTTTATCAATGACTGATATTCTTCTTTCAATCTTGTTGGCCATAGATCTTTGTCCCTCGGACCCGCTTTGGTCTTCAGCAATGGAATGTTACTAAGGGTTTTTTTAGTCGCGGCATCTACCATTTTGATTCACGCATTGGGCTACCTTTGGCGACCAATAAGCCCGTGACCAATATAATATTGTCAAATCGTCAGATCAAAAAGGAAAAAATGCGCGTTGTGTGCGTTGAAACGAAATGGATACCCACACGTGTAGCGGAAGGTAATCTATCATATCTTACTTGCAT
>BQKZ01001579.1:46617-64238 GCA_036244855.1 Temnopleurus reevesii
AAAAAAAAAAAACAGAAAGAGACAGAAATGATGAGTACATTTAAATTGAAATTGAATTGAATTGAAATGAATTAAAATGTATTGAATTGAAAAAGATATGATGCGGGCTACATAGTTAGCAACTCGACGGTGAAAACATATTTTTGCATTTATTTGAAAGAATTTGGGTTTGGGAAATCTGGACCTGACCATAATCAGTGCATGACGTTACACGTACTCTGACCCACTATTCTAATCATATCAACTCCAACCATACAGTAAGTGTTAATTTTTCTCAAGTGTTTATGTGTTCGGCATAACCGATCATTTCATTCTTATAGCTACTGATTATAATTATGCTTGGATATGCTGAAAATTATCTCCCAATGACAAGTATTCTTCACAAGAGATCGAGAAAAACGAATCGAATGGCATGAGTAGTCAGCGAAGATAGCGTGCACAACTTGAGACAGATTATATGATTATGACGGTTTCCATGTCTACAGTAGAAATATGACATGTTGCATAACTATGTGATGCAGTGCAAAGGGATTTGATGTGACAACTATGACGCGATTCGAAGCTCTACCTCGGGGATATTGTGCGAAAGTCGTGGACGCCGCAATTTGAATAAAATGAGACACCCACACGATACCCTACTTTGAATACTGATACAGAAAGCCGCGTATTGTTACCAAGACACGTTTGCTAATTGTTCATTAATGAGATGGATTCAGAGCGAAAGGATGTCGTCTCGTTGCTTTGCCTTCAACTCTCACGCCACTGTAGACAGTCATCATGGTGATTAAGATGTGGTGTGGATGTGGACTACCTGTGTTCGGATTTATAATTGTCGATTTTGAGCCTTGGTGACTTTGGAGGATGGTGATCTAGTTTTATCACCCCGGCACGGGAATTCATCATCCTATATTGTGATGTAGGAACTGAACTTTCATATTGTCGGTAAGGACATTCATCATGTTAATGAGAATAACTTTTTTTTTGTTATTCTGAAAGCCATCGCAACAACAACTAGTCTTATTGAAATTATTCGTTTATCTTGACTTAGTGGTTGACTTAGTGGTTGTAAACTGCTTATACAAGATCTATATATACAATAAGGTGTATTTCATATAGACTTTATGAATGGCTTCAAATATTATACTGTGTATTAGTAAGGTGGACATTTGAAGAATTGTTAATCAAACTACTTTGATCATTTATACCTGTCTACGAGTCATTTGCCATTGACGTGTTATTGAGCATGACACGATGCGTCGCAATGTGAAATCAACCAAAATGGTTCGCGGAGAAGAAGTGAATACTGAGGCGGTAAACAGACGAGAAGGTGTTGTCATGAAACTTGGAGAGGAACATCGTGCCGAGTTGGCGCAGAAATATCTTCGCAAAGAACAACCTGCGTTATCACTGAAACAGAAATCGTGGCCGAGTGGGAAGACGTTGCCGGGATCACATCTCCCGCCGATCTTCGCCCCAACGCCGATGAAAGGCGATACAAGGGGATCTCTTCGTGTTACGCGCTCCAGAGTAAGGAAATCGTCTCCAAACAGACAAAAATATCCCGATCCAAGAATCAGTGAGCATCAGGATCCAAACCTTTCAAAGGTGCCTTCTATTCAGATTGACGATTCGGAACATGTCTCCATGATTACGACTAATGACAAAGTTTCTTTGATAAAATCCAATACCGGAGCTAAAATGGGTGCGCCTAGAACACCCAACGACGGACCAAGGATATATACCAAGGAAGGAAGGAAAGAACTAATCGAAAATTGTCGTGGCAATCAAGTGGAATTAGAAGGACGTTGCATAGAGCATCGTCAGCATCGTCAGAAGACACCGAGGCTTCGGCTAACCTATGATGGCCCGAGTCCCTTTGCCGAAGCATACAGCGATGTCGCTGACGATTTTAATATTCTGTGTAACAACGAGATGACTCTTCACATTCGAACCCCGGACATCATTGTTCAAGATCGTCGGATGTATAGAAACACCCAACCACCATTTCGCGCGCCTCCTCTGCGACCCATTCTTCCTCCAATCGGTGGTCCTCTCAAGTCGGACGACGACCGGAAGGCGAGAAGACGCGAAAAGAAGAAAGCCCGCGAAGCCAAGAGACGCGAGAAGGAAAGGGAGCTTAAGTCGAAACTCCTTGAAGGAGATTTGAGGTTGAAAGCGTTTTTCCAGTCCTTGGCACTGCATCGGCGAGGTGCAACATGCGTCGAGATCGATAATCTATTCAATGATGGAACTCTTGTCAAGTTCTCAGAGAGCCTGGCGTTACTCTCAGCAATGCAACTCTGGCTTTGAAAACAAATCAGTTTAGAATATACGGTGACTAGGAAGTGTCGTCGAGTCATTTCTGGCCAATTTCATGGTCAATGTGGGATGTGGCACCGATTTATGGCTTTGTTATGTAAAGCGGCTGCCTCAAACATGTGTCAAAAAAGACTTATCATGGGTTCTCTACACTGTCCAAATATTCATTTAACGGGATGTTTATTATAGCATATACATGTACATCTTACACACATTTCGAGACGAAAGCATACTTTTTTTTAACGAACTGTTTCCTTTTTAAACCTTGAAATTGACCGTTAAATCATATTTAGCGCACCCTCTTGGTAATGACATTTTTGGGGTATCGAGCATATGCAAGTGTATTTCCAAGATTTGATAAAAGAGTGATAAAAAGGTGTACAGGAACATTAAATTCGGAAATTTTCATCTAATTCTGTGCACGAGAAGATGTGCTTTATCGAAAAACGAAAATATTCTTTCAATCTCGGGGACCAAAGACTGAGATATCTTCCATATTTTAGGTTATAGCTTTAGCAAAAATGAACTTATTTTTCACACAATCTTTTGTGTAATGTGTTCATGATGCACTATTTCATTTTATTTAGATTTGAAGACCAAATTCAGGGAAAAAAATAGTCGCATTTACAAAAAAAAATCAGTTAGGCTTTAAATGAATATTTGTGTGGGGAGTATATTTTGTAGTCACTGTCAAACGTTCTAATTGTCTGAATGATATAAAGACCCCGTTGGAAATAAGCCCTCGGCTTTCATGGGATATCCTTGTCAATGTATTTTTCATGCATTATGACGAATAAAATAAAATCAATCAAATCAAAATTTCAACCAGAGTCATTTGTAGTTCTGTACTATATTTGGCTGAATATTTTTTTATATTTCTTTTCATTAAAAATGAATACTTACATTGTGATGCATTATGTTTCACTCGTGTTATGGCTAATAATAAGAAATCGAAAATCAATGAATTACCTCTGGCAATCCTATTTCGTCTCCAATAATGTGCAGAATAACTTTTCTTCTAATGTCCTTAAAAAAAGAGAGAAGGAAAGCATACAATGACATACACTATGTTTGTACTGCCCTAAATATATAACGATGGATTCGCGATTCATGATAATCATAACTGTGCATTTGTATAGCGTTATGTTTCCCTAGTTTTTACATCATGCGTGTAAGAGAGAGGTCGGGGTGCTTTGGGTAGCGTCAGAGTTAGGGGTGCCAACTTTTTGGTAACAGACTTGCTTAGGGGTCGCTAAATTCTAGCTCATCACCTTTTTAAAATCAAATTTATGTTATGCTTGTCGGCTCCTGGGGAGCAAAATTTCCCGAAGAGAAGTCCAATGTTTTCATGATCTTTTTATAGGTAGGCTCCTATAGAGAAGAGGGCCCGGAAAATGTTTATTTGGTCGAGCCCTCTGGGTCTTCAAAGCCTGTGTAAGCCATGGATATTGTTTTGATTGACATGTTTGCCTATATATAATATGGATACATATGTAATTAAAACGATATAAAGTATTTTCGAAAAGTTCAGTCGAACGCAATGTCAATGCTCCTTTGTAATGCTATTGGATTCGGTACCGGCTTGTCATTGTTGTGTCCGCACAGTTGAATACACGATGTACGGACATAATGTCTGCGTTCTAGTTAACTTTTAAGAAATAGTTTATTTCGTGTTAATTACAAATGTTTTAATGTAAAGGTGCATGCCAAATAGTTTAATCTAAAAGAAGAGTCAACCCAAAATTGGTATTTGTTTAACAGGGGCAGTAAAATCAGATGAACGTACAATAAATCTACTAACAAGAAAGTTATTCTAAACATTAGACAAAGTGATGGTGTCATGGGTGAATAATCATTTATTATATTTATATCAATGTTATAAAATGTTACCTTTTCCCCAATAATATGACTTCGTCAAAATTTCTGCAAATATGATATTGTGTATAGACCCCCTATTTGCATGATTACACGAATTCAAGACTTGTATCGATATGTAGACATAATAGAAATGTTGTCTTTTGCACATAAATACATGTATAATGAATTAATGGTTAGTTTTGTGCACCCCTGACGTCATAAAATTGGTAACATAAACATTTTCACTGATTTGCCTATTTATCAAGTCATTGTGTTATGCTCACAAAAGTTTCCTGCTCTTGATGAGAAGTTATCATTTTGGGGACAACTCTTCTTTTAAGCTTCCATCGATGTATCAAAAATATCACATGTCAGCATATTGTAAAGTATGTCAACACACTCATCATCATCATCATCATCATCATCATCATCATCATCATCATCATCATCATCTTTATCACCAACAACACCACCATAATCATCGCGTCATCATCAGCGTCATCATCATCATCACCACCACAACCGCCATCACCATCATCATCATCATCATCATCATCATCATCATCACAACCATTATAATAATCATCATCATCATCATCATTATTACCAACAGCACCACCATCACCACCACCATCATCATCCTCATTATCATCATCATCCTCGTCATCATCATCATCATCACCATCATCATCATCATCATCATCATCATCCTCATCATCCTCATCATCACCACCACCATTATAATCATCATCATCATCATCATCATCATCCTCCTCCTCCCCATCATCATCATCATCCTCATCATCATCATCACCACCACCTTATACTCATCCTCATCCTCTTCCTCCTCCTCCTCCTCCTCCTCATCATCTTCATCATCATAATCACGACGACCACAACCCTTTTTAAAGGCGACTATACTGCGCCTCATTTGATAATACTAAATCAAGTAACCTCCATGTTCAAGCCAGTATTGTTACTAAAAATATTGTGAGTACAGTATACACAACGTCGCACTATGTTAGTAGATGTCATTAATTAAGTTACGGTGCTAATTAAATATTGTTTCTCGAATATTCATTTGTTATTTATGAGATGTATTGACATTTTTGCAGATTAAAGCCTGTGTCATCAAAACGATGATATAAACCACACCTAAGTCAGGTTTATTGAATTTACTTTGGTGTTCATGTGTTTTTTTTCCTTGCTCATATCATTATCTTTTTTTCCTTCTCGGTATGGTAGTTAATCATCTTTGTCACAAAACTGGTTGGGAACTAGATCAAGGCGTTTAGAAATATTCACTGTGAGCAGAATGAGCAAACGAGTTTGAACAATTAGTAAACAACTTCCTTTGAATTATTCGCAATAGCTTGATGCGCACATGTAACTTTTGTCTCTTCTGGTCAAATTGCTACCACCGAATGATTAGAATCTCGTGTATAATGAAATAAATAAACTAGGTTATTGAGGCCAATAATGTAATCATCAATAATAACACGTACATCATTCTCCCAAATCGAATCTAGATTAATGAGAAATACTCGTAATTACTCAAGGTAAATGCAGTTCGTCCAGCGCCTATTACGTTAAAGCCCCGGTCACATAGGACCCCGGAAGCAACACGATTCACCCCGACTCTTTGTTAATTCACAGTTAACTGCCTCAGAACAACGAGTCGGGGTGAATCGTGTTGCTTCCGGGGTCCTATGTGACCGGTGCCTAAGCAACACGACACACATCCCGTAAAATGTTGGCGTAGGGTTGTGACATTCATATAAAAAATATGTCAGAATACGTGAACGAATACGTGAGATAATCATTTCCCAATCCCGCACTGTACTGTAAGCACAAGGGACAAATGACTTGGGAAAGGAAAACAAAGAGAATTATGTAATTAGCGCCTTCAGACTAAGATCTGAACAGCCAAAGAAAGTAGCTTCTCCATTTATTCAATGAAAATTAAACTGTTCGACATTTCTCCGCAGAATAAGAGGAAAGGAAAGTTCTTGTGTTTGCATCTAGTATGTGTAGTTTGGCCTGTCACTCCTTCATTTTCTCCATTAAATGTGACAAATATCATTTAACTGATAACGATGATATTTTTTCTGAAACACAATTTCCGACCTACCAACGCTATTTGTAAAGGAATTGCATTGTTGGGCAACAGTTTCTTTTCCTCTTTTTATCAGTGATTTTAGCGCAAAACATTCAATGGAAAGTCACAGTAGAGATACAGACGATGAAACCCATTCAATTGTGTTTGGCCAAGGATGAAATTTCTAGGACAGTGGAAAACCGATGAATTCAAATAAGAAATCAATGGGCATGGAATTCGCAAAGAGAAGACATTTCGTACATCGTTATAACCGATATTCTCTGGTTGCTAGGCAACGATGATGCACTGCGGCATACCTAGGGGCTTTCACAACATGTCTACTTACTTACTTACGTCAGATGTGATGAAAAGGACTTGACACATAATGAAAAGTTTATTTGTACTAAATAGACAAAGAATAATACCGTAACACATATGTTGTAATAACAAAAAACACAAGAAGCGACATGTTTGTTACACCTTAAAATTTGTTTATTCTACATTGCGTAATATTTTCGTACATGATACATTACATCTTTTTTTTAAATATAAAACAACAGGAATACTAGACTGCATCATGAAAGGATTAAATTTCCAGCGTTGAAAACAACCCCATGGCAGAGTATGTGATATATAAATTATGATGAATTTATCGTACCGTTACTGAGCCCAGAAATGATATAGCAGGGAATATACATGGATAATGCCGAATTCCTTCGCCTGGCACTTGGAATACGCACATGTTAGCCAAGCGTAGCCCCTAAACATAGGGACCGAGCAAAATTTCTTTAGGTGTTGATATGCTTTAAAACTGACACCTCTGAAATTTTCTATCCATTTTATTCCTATTTTTAAAAATGTATTTATCAAAGTTTGACATCCAAAAGATCAAACAATTTTTTTAAAAACGACTCCAGGCGATAAGGAAATGAATGGCCAACAGCAAAAAGTCAAGTTAGAATTTTGACTATTTTTTTCCTGTATTAAACAGGTTAAAAGACGAAACAAATACTGGTATCTCTTCCCAAACGTCATAAAGGGTGGATTATGAAATAACTATATACACAATAAATATCATTCTGTACGATAATTATATCAGACGAAAAAATATATACACGACGCCATAATCATGTAGGGCGTAATAACCCTGTCAGGACGAACAAAGACATTTGCCCCAGATAACAAACAGAAATGTAACCACTATCTACATGAAATTATCCACTTCTTAGATGATTAACAAAAATATCATTAAATATTAAATAAAATTGGTAATATTTGAGAGTAATTACATTAATAAAAATAAGCAAATCCTTTCATCAGGCCACACGGCAATGTCAGCAATGAAAAGCACTTGCATTTTGGCTTTCATAATACATAATTTGTGTTCCGCATTGTAAACAAATAAATATATCAATGAAAATAATACATCTACATTCACATGATCCATTGAATAATTGATGAAGAAAAACGAGTTCTATATAAATTCATCTGAGTGAAAACAAACCCTCTTAAATCAGTGCATTAATATACAACTTGACTATAATTTTTTCCTTATTTCCATATTTTCTATTAGACAATCGTTCAACCATGTTGATCAAGTGCTTTCAACATCATTTGATAAAGCTATGATATAATGTGTAAATATTGAGGTATTGGATCAACAAATGCGACAAAATCTGTGGAAATATAAACAACTCTTTTTACAGAGGAAAAAGCTTGGGGAAAGGTTTAAGTGAAAATTGTATGCAATTTCATATGACTACGTAAATGAAGATACATGTATATCTGAAATCCCACTTTCTATGAAGAAGAACTTCTAAAATGTCTGTAGCGAGAAAAAAAAATCTAGAGGCAGATTGAAGTATGCCTGCATTTAAAAGTTACATGGGGGGATGCCCCATCAATCTAAAATTAGCCGACAGCGCATGTTTACAAGACGCCCCGTTCTAACTTTGTTGTAGACAAGATCATAGAGCCAGTCGTAATTTTGTTTGGAACTCCAGTGCAAAATAATGTAAATGCGAATCGTAAATTACCCCCTTCTTTTTTTACCCGATCCCACAATACCTCAAAACGGAACGAATTTTCGCAGAACAACAATTCAATACGTCAAGTGATTTTCTTTCAACATGTCGATGGAGTGTTTGGTCGGTATGCAATTCAAATATGGTCAAGAAAATCCAGAATAAGCAATAGACATAGTAAAAGCAAAGCACCTTAATCATATACAAATCTTTGTTTGTTATCACATGCGTATGGATGGCATTAATTAAGCACAGAGAGAACGTGGCTTTTATTGAATACGTGATTGTTTTCTTCAACAGTCTCCAATACAAATAACAACGTGGCAAAATGATCCAAACCAAAAGCATAACTAAACAGGAAAATTCATACTATTTAATTACAATCTCGGATCGCCTTGCATCTCTTAAAAAATGAAGAAATGTCAGCTGGCGTAACGACCTGGTTGCGTAGATAGTAAAAACAAAATACAGGAAAATAATGAATACCTTCGCGTAATCATTATCTGTATAATAAATGCCCTGCTTGTAAACACCAAGAAAGACTATTAATTGCTAAAAGGAGGGACAAAGAAGTGGACGACATGAATTAAAATACATCCAAACCAATGCATCTCGTATCGCGCCCTTCCCAATTCTTCAGTAAAAAAAACTAACATAATGCCTTCTGTGCTAGACAGTAGTTTAGTCGTGTCTTCTTTTTTTTTTTTTTTTTAACTTTAATGGGGCATAATTTATTTTGCTCATCTGAATTGTCCCTCATTTTGATTAATAATCATTTCATGTAAATGCGAATACACACATTAAATTACATTCATGAACAATCCTAATTTGCAATCAAGTTGGTCCTTCTTTACAATCAAGTACCATTGTACATCTCCAAGAGCAGATCATGTGACCGCGTTCCCCGTTGCTAGAGGCAACCACACGCTCTGACGACCATGTTCTTGTACTTTTTGAGGACGACGTTGCGACTGTCGTCGTAGTAGAGTACGGTGATGGGACTGAGTTTGGTCGGGGCACAGCAGGGTTGTGGGACGGTGTTGGGGCTCATGTGGTGGACGAGTGTCTGTACGATCGCGTGGTTGGTTGCGTTGGCATGGCCATTGAGAGGGAAAGCACATTCGCCCTGGCAGTAGTAGGCTACGTATCCAAGAGGCGCTATGATCCACTCCTGCAGAGTAAAACAATCAGAAAGGAAATAAGGTGACATTAACTAATAACAAAGATGTGGACATGTGGTAAACGGACTTTATTTCCCATTCACAGATTTCACAGTACCATATTATGTGTGTGTGTTGGGGGGGGGGGGCGCCCATTGTAAGTTCCCTGTAATAAAATTAAAGATCATAAAAATAGGGAACGATAAATAAGTGAGGAATTTTGTATTCTTTGCGTGTCAATTTTGACATAATCTGTGGCGCACAAGCGGAAAAATTCATATTAACTATATACATAATTCTTTTAATGGATTCATGTAGAATGTAGAGTATGGGATAAACACGATACTTTTCAAAACACATGTTGATAGGTTAAGGCATAATATCATCAAAAGAAAACAAAACATTTTGTTGACTTATGAATGAAAAAAAGAAGAAATGGTGAAGTTTGGTACAAAGAATGAATGAAAAGTTGTCCGATATGCCGTCACAGATTCCGTCAAAGTTGCAGATCACACAGATCCCCATCTGAGTCGGAAGGGGCTTGGCAGAGGAGGGCGTTCAGCTAACATCTTCGATGTCAGAGACGATCGATCCCAATAATGTTGTACACAGAAATTCTCAACTTTCCTTACTTTTTCATACTTAGAATACTGTTGGTCTATTGTTTGAGCACAGATGATTTGAGTTTATCATATACAGTTCCTTCTGCAAGCAACCGGAGAACAATTCGTCCGTGTTTTCACGAAATAGTAACAATAGTAATAATAATTGATAAATATGGTGTTAATGGAATTGCACTGCAGTGGTTCCAATCTTATCTGACCGGAAGATCTAGCTATGTGTCACACAATGGTGCAAGATCCGAGTCATCAATGCTGAGGTATGGTGTACCTCAAGGCTCTGTCCTCGGCCCACAGTTGTTTTGCATGTACACTTCACCCATTGCTCATAATTATATCATCAACAGCCATGGACTCCAGTACCATCGATATGCAGATGATACACAGATCTACTGTACNTAGCCCGGCAGCCATTCACGGCGCACTTGGCATTTCAAAGAATGGGAGCCACAAGGTATCGTTACACGAGGTGAGTTACAAATCCATTGAAACGTTTCCTTCTATAGAAATAACACGTTGTTTGATAGGATACCCACTATATCGGCGCTATGTCAGGATTTCTTTGTCTTCATGCAACAATACTCTTTGGTTCCCGTCACTAAAACACGGACGAATTATACTAATTTTTTTTCTTCTGATTTTATATCAGTCGATCACAGATTCGGCCCAAGATGTCAACTCAAGGATCACCAGAAAGATGATTGTATGACCGAAACTATTGGAGAATTCAAACTTCTAAACATAATTAGCCTACGTCGCAAAAAAAATCAAATTAAATCATTTCGAGTTTTCTCCGCTAATTGGAGCCACTTTTTTTTGGTTTTGATTCTCATTTGAAATTATAAAGGTATTTTGTATTCAAAACCGGCTCTGAAACCATGTGCCAGTAAATAATTTTTCCGCATTGATATGCGTATCAATATGAAAATGAATGCGATTTACAGAAAAACATGCTGTTTCTTCTCGTTCTTCACACGAATCTTGGTCACGATGACATGATCCATTCTTTGTCGAGTTAGGTTTATAACAAAGAAAAACCGCCACTTAAACAACGAACAAAAGAGATATAGAAGAGTGAAGTCTTCGGGAATGCCTCGAGCTTCTTTTTGTATTTAAAAGAGTTGACATTTTAAGCTATTTGGGTTTCCTGAAAATAGAAATTTGCAACAAGTTGAATCGCCAATTTATGGAAAACAGTCGAGCGTATATTGCTCATAGTAAAAGCTTTGACATTTTACGCTATTTGGGTTGAACTTCTTGAAATGAAAAGAAAATGCAGCAGGCTGACGATCACTTGTAGATATGGGTGTCGGAAAAATTAACACTGAATCTTATGAAACGCAGAAATCCTGTTTGCATTCATTCAATAACAACTCCAAAAATAGAAAATAATGGTTATGAAAACATGATCATTCTGAGATTTAAAAAAGGCTTCCGTTGACGTGTTTTCAGTGAACAGCATCCCCTGGCATTATCACACAGCGAGGAAGGACAATACGAATTTAATTAGACAAAGAAAGACGACTCGAGCGGAATTTATATAAAAGTCAGAAATGTGGAACGTTTTGAAAAGTGTATGTGGGGAACGGGGGAGGGGGAACGTTGGGGGCTGTGTATTAATGTGTTTACACAGTCCCATAGATCTAGCGTATCATACATATATTTTAATTTATTTTTGTATTTTAGTGGGGTGGATTTAATAACAAGAAAAAGGGAAAAGACGCCTGGGCTGGAGGAGCGAATTGGGACAACATAAATGGGGGAGGAATGGGCATGTACTATAGAGATCAAAATTAGCCATAATTATAAGCGTCGATTTCAAAACGTTTTACCAACGTAAACTTACTTCATCTTTTTAAATCTTATTATCACAATATGCGCAGAAATATGCAAACATGTCTTAGCCAATTGTCTTCCCTATATAGCAATCGTGACATATACCAGGGATCTTTCTCACAGGACCTCTGCATATGCCCTAATGACATGGTCATTGGTGAAAGTATGTAACTGCATGTTGTGTGACATGTCATTGTAATCCTTCATACTAAATGGTATCGATTTTAGAAAACATGCTAAGGCAATCAGTTTAGAGTAGAAAATCGCAATTTCTGATGAACATCAAGAATTGTTTTAACATAATCACAATACTTAATATAAACAGAAAAAACAGCTGCATATAAAAAAAAACGTTTTATCTTTGCACATCATCTTTGCTCAATTCTTTAGAACTGATCCCAAATATAATGTAAAATACGAGGTGATGTTCGGGATATATTACCATGTGATTACCGGGAAGAAAAATGCGTTCAGATGTGAATTTCAGAGTAGAAAGACAAACAAGAAAAATCGATTAACAGATTCTAAGTGTGAACTCTCTTGTGGTTGTTGAAAAGAGATAAAATCTGTTAATTTCCGTTCTTTGGTGATTTGATGTCAAAATAGGCGAGTACTATTTTTTGCTGCACGATGTCAAAATCATATTTGATAAGCAGGTGATAAGATTCCTCGTCTGCTTTCCAATCTCATTAATACCACTGAGGGGGTGGGTAATTTAAGTCGAAATATAGTAATATAAACGTTTAGCCAGGATGTCAACAAGGTGAATTTTCTCATTGTTACGGTTGAAAAAGATAAAAATAGACATTATCTTCCCATTGGCAGAATGTCTTGTTATTCAAACTATGTATCAATTTGTATAAAAAATGATTTTCTGCATGACATCATTCTCCAAAAAGTGTCATGTAATTACGATACATTAGTATCGATCTATGGCAAGCAAAACTGCAAATAATGTAATGGAATGTTTGCTTGCATACCCTTTAATATTGATTATGCTTGTGGAGGTTAGAATCGGGTACATCTAACACCCCCCCCCCCTCCTCCCTCTTGAGTCTTATAGCCTACTCATGTTCTATAAGAGCATCCCCTCCAACAATGTGGCAGTCAATTCACACATTGATAATGCGAAGAAGACCAGAAAGCACCGGGGAGGAGTGTATGATAATAATGTGTGGTGCCGGTTTTGAACCCATGTCTGTATTATTCAGGTGCTTGAAATCATGACCACATATCCCGCATGGTGCCGTTGCAATTAAGTGCAATAATAATTACACTTTTCTAATAAGTCTTTCTTAGCTATAATTAAGCCTTAAATATATTTGATTGACAGCGTATAATGCAGCGGAATCATTTTGAAAACAATAGTTTCATGATCATTTGTTGTGCGCAACAGTCGAATCAGTACATTATCTATTTTAGCTGACAAACAATTACAGTGAGCAAAATGGAACAAAGTAAACAACTTTATTAATATCATCTCAATGATGCTTCTCACGAACAATCATTATAATGTCGTTTTGGTGCCAGTCTTTCGACCCGCACTCAAAGTAACAATGTTGGCAGTTTTCGCATGACGGGCATAATAAAGATTAATATATTCATTACTACGTCATGATTTGGAACAAGATTGATTTGGGGATTTTTTCGCAGTGCTTTTTCTTTTTAGAATATATATATTTTTAATTTCACCATGAAGATCGACCAAAAAGATACGACAGCATCCTGTATTGAAGCACAGATAGCTGAAAAAATCCTGCATAACAACATATATGCAACTTTGAAAAAAGTGAAACAACCTTTTTCTTGTATTTAGATTTTACCAAAGTAACGTAAAATGTGTCCTTTTATATAACAGGAAGCATCACCATGAGGGCTTGGATGGGGAAATGTTAATTTTGACAAATATTTAGTGAGTATTAATTGTTCATAATACTTAGTTGTTTAGATATCTATTAATTGAATAATTGGCTATCCTTGAATTAATTGATGATAACACGTTCATATTATTTCGACGATTTCAAATAAATTGGTACATAATGCTATGGACATCAAAATGCAGCAAACTATCTAGATTAAACATTGTTATGAGCACACAAGATATGAATCTTGTGATCAGAAATGTTTCATCAAAAACCCAAGACCCCTAAACAAATAATAATCTACAAACCATGCTAACAGGCAACTATCTAATCATCACTTTTACCTGCCAATCTAGATCTTCAAAATTCACGAACATGGATTTTCGTTTGCAAAGTCGCTTCCGTTTGCGAAGGCGAGAGTTAAAATCTGAAAAAAGGGAAACAAAAAAGTGCACAGGAATACAGACATACAGAATATCACTGATCCACAACACTGACAAAACAGAACAGAAAGTTGGAGCTAAATCCAAATTTGTTTTTACCTGCCAGTCTAGGTCTTCAAAATTGACGAACAAATTCTTTCGTTTACATTGCCAATCGCTATTTCGAGATGCAGCATTATCTGGATATGAAAGGGTGAAACGTAAAAAAATGGATGGAAAAGAAATATGAATAGGTGAAATGAATGGGTAAATCATCATGGGGTCGTTGCATGAAACATTATCACAAGTCCAAGGACATCAATTTAGTTAATGCTTAATAGCGATGTCTGTGAATTTGTTGATGTCTTGTTTTCTTGCAATGCTTCCAATACTACAAACTACAATGAGATGAGTCAAAGCATGCTTTCTAATAATACCATGCATATCATCAGTGATCATTAAAACAAAATAAGGTTAATAAAAAAAAAAATGAGAAATAAAAAGTAGGGGTAGCGAAATAAAAGTATAGATGAACGTGAACTCGTGGAGAATAAGATTGATGAATGGAATATCAGAAGTGAATCCATTCCAAACATGATAAAAAGCAAAATAATTTTAGGATATAAACGAACAAATGTCATTAGACGATTTAACCCTAGACATTTCGCGCGAGAAGTTCGCAAATCAAAATGTAGCCCAGACTTTTTAGGGTTAAGGGTAGTGATGCTTCTCTTATATAACAACCGGCTTTTATATCTTGTATAAGCATATTAATCCACACCTGGTATTTTCATTTTCATCTGATTTCTTATGATGAAACTTAGTCTTCATTTGTTTCAATGGCGATTTTTCACAAATAATAATAACGTTGGATAACCTTTGATGGACATAGGATTTATTACAATTTTGTTCTCTATATTCTCGTATGAATAATCATGAAAACGTACAATCTGAAAAAAGGGTTTAATTCACACAATACTGGGTAAAATTAATGTAACGTGAATGTTTGTTAATTTGTTCAGGTAGGGATGTGTGTTATTGTGTGGACAATATCATATGTTACCTAATATTGTGAACAATTTAATCCTCAACCATATTGAGTAATATTCTATTCATCATTTTTCATTGGATATTGTGGTGTAAATAAGAAGAATATTTTCCAGGGTAAAAAAGTGCGTACCTCTTGAAGCTATGTCATTGTTGGAATCTGGCTTTCTCGGTCTCTTTCCTCCTTTCTTCCGAGACGTCGACCTGCGACCACGCCTGAGTTGGGCGGTGGTAGCGGCCACGACCTCCTCGTTACGCTGAAAGAACACCACCATGAAAGGCTCCAGACCCTCGTTGTTACCCACGCCGACCACGCCCGCATCAGTTGGGTTAACATCCCGTCCTAGCAAGAAATGGAGGAAACACGATGAGAAGATATGACAAAAGACTTGGACAAAATAAACAGCTTCTATTGAAGCACTCACTATAGCTTGATGCAGAAAAAAATAATTTTCCTTTCTCATTCTACGTGTTTTGTCAAGAAATGCCAAACAGGGCATGCACCTGCATGTTCAGTGAATAACTACTGCAGTTAATTACTTTATTTTTCTTGAAGTTATTCTGAAAGCTTGAATCAATTCATACTTTGTCCAATTATTTTGTCCATTTTCAGACAGTGAAAAATATCTACATATGAATCATATAAGGAAAAAAATTATCAATTATACAACTTAATAGAATTCGTACAAAAAATAAGCCAGGTTATATTTTAAGGCTTTGGCGTGGGATTCGTGTTCCTTAATCCTCTGTACGTTGACGAGAACACAATCGTACAATTAAATTCAATAATCGTACAATTAAATTCAATAATCGTAACAGTTATCTTCAGGTTGATATGTATAGCAGTCTCGATGTATATGTGTGAATATTGCAAACCAATTTAGTGCTAATGGGAACAGTCATACATTAAAATTCAATTAAAAAAAAACAATTATAACTCCACGAACACGATATGATCTATTTCCGTAAAAATTAAGTGTGTCATGTGACAGTAGATCCGTACGTCATGCATTGAACTGTGCACAAATTAAAGGACCGTTTAATCTTTCATTAGATTTATTTTGGCAGAAATAATTTATGTCGTTTTCTCGAAAACATGATGACAATAACTTTGATATTTTTTATTAGAATAACATGAAATTCAACTGCATTCATACTTTCACTATCTTAAAATCTTACAGACATTAGCAAGAAAATTCTGGCCTTGTAATTCTATATTTATGTTCACACCGGGAGCCGAAACCATAGAGTTTCAGAATATACGACAGTCCTACGGAAGATTATATGTGCAGTGCACAGGCGAGTTTGTATACAAGTCGTCTTCTCGCCTTTTCGACCAAAACAAGGCACCTTGGCGAGTTTAACACCTCGCCTTCGCGTTGGACGTGTACACAAGCTTGCGTGTATAAGCTTCCGTATTTCTGCCATGGTTTTTTTTAAAACTTGAAGTTTGGCCTATCAGTGTGAACCCTACTATGATAAGAAAGTACGAAACAAATTGCAAACATTCTGAAAATGAATGAATCTACCTTGTCAACACGAGGTAAAGAAGTGACAAAATACAACATTTCAATTAGAAGTGAAGATGATTCGGCGATCCAAGTTTAATTAGTCAAATGCAGGTAATTTTAGATCTAAAAGAATCTACTATACCTTGTAAGGATTCTACACGAAGCTGTAGACCCACATTAGCTCCTGGGTAGGATCTCCATGTACTCGTGGCTAACGTCATATCAAAGACCAACCAGCCGTGATCCCCTGCACCCACAATGGTACTGTCCAGATACACAGGTGAGCTGTAATGAAAGGGAAATTAATTTCTCTATCTTAATTTGATTTTATTTGTCATACTGCAAGAAAATGCGAAGACAAGGATATCCCATGAATGCGGAAGACTTATTTCCAATGGGGTCCATGAACATATTTAGATCGATATTTACAGTAAAATGGCCCCGCATCAATTCTTCGTCCGAGATTTTAATTCTCCTTCAGTGGGAATCATCGTGAATTGAGAGTTAAATCCAATTTAAGTAGCAAAGAGAACGTTCCTGGTGGTCAACGCAGTTTTTAAAAAGCTAAGATTATATATGTTACAAGAATTGAAAATCCAAAACAATATATATTTGTATTATTTATGGAATCATTCTTAATTGAATTGCAATGAAAAAATACATGTTTTTTTAATATCCTTCAGCGTCAGGTTGAAATATAAAATAAACTAGTAAAATTTTAAGTTACATCTTTCAGCGTTACATAACGTTACACATTGACATAATCTGTGGTAAATACATGGATTAAAAGCATTTGTTGACTTCTTGTTTATCACTCACATATTATTGCAAACAATAACTGAAAAAGTGGGGGGGGGGGGGGGGG
>BQKZ01001579.1:64741-100513 GCA_036244855.1 Temnopleurus reevesii
AAAAAAGAAAATATTGAATAAGCGTCGTGCGCTACGACGCTAAAATATTTCCCACACTTTAGGTTATAACTTTTCCAAAATTGGTTAATTTTTTGCACAATTTTTTGTAGAATATGTTCATGACATAAGGTTTTATTCTAAGTAGATTTGAAGACAAAATTTAGCAATCAAAATATTCGCCATTACCAAAACTGTACTTGGGCTTTAAGTACACCAGTATGTAACTGCTAATGAGGTTACACTGAGTAGAGAAAGAAAGACTGAATAGATAAGAAAAAAATACTACATTGGGTCAATTTAATTTTTATAGTCATCATGATTATCTTTTTCCCAGCACGTCTTGCCGATATACTCAGTATGTGGGTTGAAAATGTATGTGCATTTTGGGCGATGATGGCGCTAGTTATGCGACAGGATAGTGCAGTTTGGAGGAGAGACTGTCGATATGCTTAAGTATGTTGATTTTACAACCCAGTAGTAACGGCAAATTTTGAATTTTGACGCCCCTTGCCCTAAAAAGCTGACAAGAAAAAAAAAAGCATCGTCAGCTCAAACTTGGAGCAGTTTTTACCTTCAATATTGCGGCCCTACCTCTGATCAAGGGGGGGGGGGGGGGGCAAGGAAACTTAATAGCCCCTATCCCTAACTAGCAAGGTGCGCGCATGGAAAGGGGTGTACCACTTAAAACGCAAAAGAAAGATGAGTTTCTCACAAATTTCCGATCTATATTTCCAATCGCTTGAAAAAGAAATTGAGAAAAAAAAATACTATCTATAATTGTCTGTACACTTGATCTTACGTAGTATTTATCTCATCAAATACACCTTTCACTCCCGTCGATGACCGAACAGGTTCGAGCCACATTTGAACCCGGGATATCAATCTATGCTGCCCCCATAAACTTATTTGTACCAACAGAAAGATTATCACCAATCTGAATTTACCTAAATATTTTCAGTTCCCTTATCCTGCTCGCCTTCTAAACTAAATATTAACATCGATCTCTTCTCGTTGTATCCGAACGCCACCCCAATCCCCTAATTTAACTCAACCATTCGTTTCTATCTGTCTCGCAATCAATCAATCAATCAATCAATCAATCATTCAATTAATTATTCAATCAATCAAAAAATCAATTAGTCAGTCAGTCTGTCAAAGAAGCAATCAATCAATCGATCAACCAATCAATCAGCTAATCCATCTACCTATCTATCTATTCTTCTTAAACCCTCTTTCCAGTTTGTTATACCATGGAAGTATAAGAAAATGGTTATACCATATACATGGTATAGAGCCATTTTCAGAGCCATATTTTTCTGATATCACCTGGTTTGTAAGAGGAGCTACCGTTAGCGTCTCAAGAGGTTAGCCAATCCGGCCCAAATCTCTAATGATGAAATGGATATCATCTTAATAATATCCGATGAAACCTCTGGCTGTGTCCCTGTAGACTATTCCAGTTCCCCGACCAAGTATGATTTATATATACCTACAGCCGATCAATGTTTCAACTCCTTTTCACTCCTATACTCGTTCTGACCATGACAATTTGGGAGGCTTACCGATTATACAGAAGGCATATTAGGCAACACTACTGTGCCAAACATAAAGCTTCACTAAAGATCTGGTAAGATCGAATATTTTTATCCACAATTTTTTCTTCAAATCTCAATAAAATGAAATATTCATGAACATATTGCACAAAAGATTATGTGAAAAAAAAATAAATCAGTTTTTGGTAAAGCTACAATCTAATTGTGCAAAGAAATCTCAGTCTGGGGTGCCCCCAACCTGACCCAATGTTTCCTTTCTTAATAGAGGGCACCTTATCATGCACAAAATTAGATAGAAAATGTCAGAATTTCAAAATTTACCTTTCTGTGTATACTTTTCTATATTTCTTTATGGGGCCAACCAAGAGGTTAGAATATGAAATTTGAAAAAAGACAAAATTTAAACGTAAAACTAAAAAATAAATCGTTGATTTATAACCTGAGAATCGATTCAACAACCATACATCGCAGAGCTAGTGCATTGCCCATCAGCTGTCCCTGACTCTTGCAAGTAATGAAAATATTTACGTTTCCCTCTCGAGCCTTTGCTTTAAAAATGAAAAGAAAAAGGGTAACCTTCGATCTTCTCTTTGGGGGCAGTCTTCATTGTGTCGTGGATGTTAACAATACAAGGTGATACAAAAAAGGAAACCAAACTATACCCTCGGTGGCTGATACGGTTACACCATGGCGGTGGGATGCGATTCGGTTACAACTATTCGAAAGTGTGTTGTTCGGTGGATACAACACAGTGAGCAGAACGGACAAAGAAATTGGACAACGTAAAACAGTCTCTTATTTCTTCACGATTGCTCTAGGAAACAAGGAAACTGTTCTTTCTTCTTATCCTGGAAATAAATTAAGGACAGGTGACACACCTGTTTACTGAATGTAGAGGGAAGCGAGTTTCTTTTGCGTGAGAGAGCTATAAATTGTAAAGACTTGAATGGAGGTGTTTATTTTGTCCAGTTTCTTGGTCCTCTTTGCTCTTAGTGCAGGTAAGGAATCCTACCAAGAGCCTCGCCTCGAAAGAAAGGGAAGAATAACAGTTTAGGCAACGGAAGGAATCCGCATCAATTCATTATTTGGATAATATTCTGAGGCTTGACTGAGGTGCAGAGGGATTTCACATGAGTATGATTCCTTCAAGAAATACATGTGTGTATACATACATGCAAATATATACTTATATATATCATCGTATATATTATTAACGTTCTGGTGCAGTTGAAGTTATCAAGCATCCTGAAAGGTATTAGTGGGATATCATATTTTACTCTCTTTAAACTGCAAATTTGTGGTTATATACCGGTGTGACTATCAATTTGTGATTGGTTGACTCTTTGGTATGCTTGGTAAAGTTGGGCCTTAAAGTTGAAGATGTTTCGTGAACGAAATTGTAAATAATTAGTAATTTCAAGGAGTTTTCAATTGAAGATTCATGACATACACCTGGTACAGAGTAATAAGCACCAGCCCTTCCGCGTGCGTGTTTGCGATATTTCGGGAACAAGCATATAGGGTATATTTTACAGTCACTAAATGGAAGTATAACGTACAGCCTCAAATCTTCTTTTTTGGAATATGAGTCTTTCATCCGCACCGATATATTCAAGTAATTATAGGTTGTTACACCCTTCTCCTTTTTGTTATAAGGGGTACAATTTTTAAAACCTAAAGTCTAAGTTGTAACTCGAAGAATCATCATTATCTATGGTTCATATCGTGAGTGGATGGTAAGGGTTGGGCCGGGGGGGGGGGGGGGGGGGGGGGGGTGGCTAAAATCCCCAGCCTCCAATCTTAACTGATTCATAAATGATAAAACATCCAAGAAAACATAGCAATCGAAACAGTGAGTAGTGTGAACACAGCTCAGGTGGGGAATGAAGGTGTACTACTGTGCTCAGACAGTGTCTAATTACAGAGGCCTGAGGCAATGCTTTTCTTGCTCAGTATTATGGCTCAAGCCCCACTGAATGATGTCTTCATCATCAGTATAGTGACATGCATGTGAGTACAGTGCACGAACTCGGTATTACAGGTTACAGGTGTGGATCCACCTGTAAACGAAAACTAAATTTGTTCTAAGCTACTTATTTCATAGTAAGTTGCTTTACGGTTTTTACACATTTACCCCCACATGCATGACACGACACGGACAATTCCACGACAGTATTGTCCGTTACCCCTAAAAGGTGAATATCTTAATGACCCAATGGCCATTCGTCAAAAATATATAGGTATGACACAGATGTGACATCTGTGACATGTGCATCAAATTTTAAGGAATTTCTTTGAGACATACACTCGCTGTAATAGCGTTACGGACATGAGAAAATCCACATAAAGAAAGGCCTATTCAGGGTTGATTGCGTGATTTGTCACATTTAATTTAGAGAGAATTCTTTAAGAACCTAATATCTTTTCACTTTTCAACCTGGTTTCCCAGCTCTCTCCATTTTACGATTCTTCGTGACGTGCGGAACATAATGGTTCCTGGAACTTTGGCAAAAACTACTGGAGCCATCGCTAGTTACGTCGTTCTGGACTGGACTTCCTTTCGCCTCTTAACATCTTATTACACAAAATGGTGAAATTGCAATATACATTTCGATAACTGCCGTCGACTTTTATAAATGAAAATACGGTAGGGGTACGATCTTCATCTTATCGAGCATAATTCCCATAGTTGAAGCAATTTGATCTTCCCACTGCGGCTATTTTATATCGACGATCTGGGATTTGGATACAAATACGCCGATGATGGTTTAGTATTCTGTTCCATATCAGACCGATAGTCTACTCGTACGTACCGAGTAATGGCGTCAGAATCACGAAAATCGCCTATTAAGCAATAAGTCCATACAAAGTTTGGATGCCATGAGATTGTTCTGGCACAATAGCTTATCACACCAAAAGTACGTTTGGCAACAGCTTTCCGGCGCCGCTCGTGATATGGCGTTGACGTATTAGGCGTTGACGTTGCTGACGGTGGTGGCGATGATAGTGGAGTTTAAAGACGATGGTGATGGTGGTGATGTTTGTGATATCTATATTATATATATGGATTTAATATACACCACAATGGTAAACAAGAAAGTAATACTGAATGGTAACGGCGATATGCAATCTCACACGAACTAGAATTAAATCATCATACTATGTGATCTAAGTTTATATTTTGGGGTGGAGAAGTCGCCGACGCCAATTCTTGAGAGCATGGTCGAAAAGATAAAACAATTTATGATGTACTCAGGTATTCAGAAAGAAAAATGTATCTGTCGTGTTTTAATAGGGTTGATTTCGAAATTCTTCATTAACAGCTTCTTTTATTTACTACAAATGTGAATATAAATAGTCCATAAATGATATTTGACATGGGCTGAAATACCAGGCTACCTGATCACATATGGCAGGTATAGAGCAGCCATGGAAGTACTACGAACTCACACAGGGTAGGTAGCCCGTACTTTCGGCTTCGGAGTGGGGGATATTCAAGATGAGCTATTTCCAAAGTTTCCGCTTTTTCCTCCGTATGGCATAATATTATTCCGACATATAGGACCATCAGAAATGAAAATTTTGAAAATGAAAATGTTACTATCAAAATTTGTCTAGGCCCTATATCCTGGCTCAGAGATGCACGACGGATGTCTTTCGTCGTACACGTAGTTTGGTTGAACGATATTGTTCTTGTTCAATACCCCGCCATTGCAAAGATTCCTATATTAGATGAAACTTTGATTCGGTATTTATTATAATTGCACTTTTAAAACATAGTATGATGGGGGAAAGAGAAGGACCAAATAAGGTTCTTTCACCTCTAAAACAAAGGACTCCCCACGGTAAAGGCACACGATCCATTTCGGCAGAAGTATCTACTTTAGCTAAAGGAACTAGGTATTTGTTTGCTTTGGCTCAATGGAAAGTAGTTTAAATAATGATATACAGTTTTGCCACGTTCAAGTTCCAAACTTCGTTAAAAGCATGCGTTGCATGCTGGTAGCTCCTGGTTGCTCCTTGTGTTTGCAGAGAAGGATTTCGATAATATTCTAGTCCTTCTAAAATGTCATATATATTGCGACTCAAACGGTGACAAGAGGAGATACAGAGAGACGGGTGTGTATATGTCTTGTCAAAATAACCTTTTAAACAGATTTACTGCCAGTCTGATGTGTTTATCTACACCCGTCAAGCTACCATTAATGGCCGATAAAGACGTTGAATATTTACATGACTTGTCACGACCCAATCTTCCCACCAATAATTTCTCCATGGTGAATCATGATGGAAAACAAGGAGAAAGAATGCAATATAGTTAATTTCTGTCACTCTTCCCCTCCGATATTTGATAGTTGAGGGGTAGGAAGACGTGAACTTGAAAGGAGATACGCGAGAAGGACACCCGAGAATTATGTGTCGAATAACAATTAAGTATTGAGGTAGGTCGCAGGTGATGGCATCAGGAATTCTTAAATGACATCTCCCTGGTAAAGTTAATTCAGCTTTTTGAAAATCTCGCCCAGGTAGTCAAGGTAGTGATAAACCCTTGTTCAACTTGACTGAAACATGCTACCTGTATCCAGCTTGAACAGATTAGTGAATCATTTAGGGCCGCGGAATGATAGAAGAAAAATGAAATGCTCATTACACTGAGAAAAATGTACTAAGTAAAAACTACAAAATAATTTTGTTGCAATTTTCGGATATTTTGTTTACGATGGATAGATTACTGGATGTTTTTATTTTCTTTAGCTATCAAAGATTTACGAGTCTGGCGAGATTCATTTTCAGTAAAGTGTACGCACATGACAAAAACTATCATCGAAAGAGTATAAATTCTTTCAAATGATTTAAAGGCTAAAGACTTTTGTAATTTGCAAATGAAACATTCATCTTTTAGCGATTTGATGGATGCATTGTTCTCTATCATTTTGGAAGAAAAATATCCGTTTTTAAGACTATCATCCATTTCGGTTTTAAATTCGAGATTTCAGAATAAACAATGCCAAGATTTTATTCAGCAGTAAAATTCTACACAACTATACCTTCAAGGAGAGAATTCCATGGGCTAACTGAAAATACTAACATTAACACTTGAAAACTCTCTAGTGGTGCCTAGGATAAGTGATACCAACAAATAGGCAATACAAAATATCATATAAACTTGAATGTATATCATGGCAAAACACAACTGACATATATGCAACATGAAATATGAAGCTGAAATAAAAATCCCTGCGCACGTCTTTGTGAAAAATGAGACTTTTAACAGCATCAATGTAAGGCATTCTTTAGAACAACAAAACATTCGGATTCTTATCTAAGCCTTCACTCCATTGGACAAAATGTTAAACTTATTTTTTACCTCCAAAACTAGGCATTGGGTCGTACATGGTTGGTGAACAAAAAAAAAAGCATTGAGGTGAATACTGGGCTGAGTATCGAGGTGAATGTTTCATCCAAAATAGTGATATATTCTAGAGCACTTCGTATGGACCTAAAGACATGAAAGAAATGAGATGGGATTGCAGGTAGGATCTCCCTACATGCATCGTGGCTACATCATGGCCCTACCTGCCTACCATGCATGGCTATATGAGATTGACCATGAAGGTAGCACCTCCCTGCGTGGACCATGGCTACATCATGGCTACATCGATCGAGACTGAACTGCGACGGTGTCCTCAAGTGTTTACATAGTAAGGTCAAGCAATGCATTCCCGCTCAATTACATCGATGTGATTCTCATTGCTATGATGTTATCACAAGTTGATACCGTTGAGACACAGGTTGCCCCGGGCAGATAGCGGGGTTTACCACCTCTATCAAAAGTGACGTGATCCCTGAGAACTGACCTCGTTCTGTGCTCGATATAGTCTAGTTGAGGACTCTGTGTTCTAATAGCGCCCATCTCTACTCATTCGCTTGTCCTGACCACACAAGGACTACATAGCACTCGACCACAGTGTCTCATATACCCATCTGGGCGGAGGTGAGATCAGAGGGGTATTCGAGAGTAAGGTTTAGTCCTGTGTTGTCCATGTGTATTCAGGCAACATGCAGATATGGGTGCTATCAAAACACGGGGTCTTCAACTGGACTAGCAAATAATGTGTTTTGATACAAATCATAATTTTAAACTCCGTTCAATAGGACTTTGGTAAATATAAGCACAATAATCCCAACGAAAGCTTCCAAGTTACCATTTTCCTAGTTGTTTCTCTTGGACAGGCCTATTATTTTTACCTCACTCCCCCCCCCCCCCCCCAATCCCATGCTCCCCCTCTCTTTCTCTTTCTCTCTTTTTCCTCTCTCTCTCCCCAGATATATCCCGATATCTCTATCTATTTCTATGGCTGCATCCGTTTGTAATTCACGGCGGAAAATTTTGCTCCCCTTTTCCCCCAAAACAGAAAACAAAAGCCCCCTCCTAACCCTTGTGTATTTATATATCTCCGGCATCTGGAGTAATATACCTGCACATAAATCATTCCGACCAAGGAAACGGATCATTAGAAATATCAGATGGAAATTTCTTCGATCCTGCGAAGACATTTATGAAGGGGCTCTTGACTTCGACATTGAACTCTGGCAAAGATTTACGAGTCTGGTGAGATTATTTTCAGTAAAGTGTACGCACATGGCACAAACTATCATCGAAAGAGTATATTCCTCCAAAGGATTTAAAGGCTAAAGACGTTGGTATTTTGCAAATTAGATAATAATGATAATAATAATAATAATAATACATAACATTTTTCAGGCGCTTAATGCGGATGTTTCTAAGCGCACATTATTTTGATTATGAAAAGATTATTAACCGGTAAATTAAGTGAAGAAAAAGAGAAGGAATAAGTAAAGAGGGGGAATTAAATATTCCTCTTTTAGCAATTTCATGGATGCATTAATTGTCCCCTGTGGTTTTGTTAAAAAATAAATATACATTTTAAAATGGCTACCATCCGTTCCAGTTTTAAAATTGAGATTTGAGAATTAAAAAAGCTAATACCCTCAGCCACATAGAAGCCCCGACTGACACGATTCAACACGGCACAAAGGGTCGTGTTCGATCGTGTTGCTTTTGGGCTTATATGTGACTGGGGCCTAGCTAAGAGTATTGATGTTGGAAAGTTAAGATTTTTAAGCTACAATGGGAGCAAGATCATTTAACCTAGTATTTTGAACCCTTTGGTGATTTCAGATGGTTTTGTTATGTTCTATTTTGGTATGTTGCAGGCTAAATTTCGGTGGAGTTGGCTAGGCTTGAACTTGTGGTGTGACTCCTACTGCGTTAATGGCTGACACAGTGACGTTTTGTGTGTGACGAACGCAACCAGTTCACTCTCAACGGGGGTGTTTTCCACATAGATCTCCTAAACCATCGACCGCAGCTTGAAATTTTCACTTTAACAAACCAGATGTTTCTCGGTAGCATACATCGAGTTAAAAAGTGAAAATAGGACTTAAAATAATAGGAATTACAGTAAATTGTCCATTTTCTCACGAAGTGATTGTGGTTGAAATGTTGTGTTGCATGTAGAAATACTGACATAGCAACATCACACTGAAATTCACATGCGTTCTGTGAAAAACTCGTTTTGATGAAAATATAGGGATGACCATATCATCATTACCCTCTAGAAGATACGGTCACTTCGCATGCTTCGTGAAAACACGGACGAAATACGAAACAAAAAGCCTGATGAAGGCACTTATAATAATAATTATTATATTTATATAATATTGGATGGCAATAAATGGAATACAAGGGAATATTGCACGAGTTAGGGAAATATTGCACGAATCGAAGATGAGTGCAATATTGGCCCTAACGAGTGCAATATTCCCGGTATTTCATGAAATGAAGCCATCCAATATAATTATAATTATCTTTACATAGACAAGAAGGCTGGTCACTGCTTTGCGCAAGTGTAAAATTAAAACTCTCATATAGATAATAATATAATATATGCAATTTATATAGCGCACATCCACTCTGCGGAGTGCTCAAGGCGCTTTGCATTATTACCATGATTACTATGATCCAATTTCAAAACAACACCCGTATATTCACTGGGGGAATATATTAAAGAAAATATTATTAAACACGAAATCATGATATTATAATTCAATAGCCCCAAAACAAAACATTTGGCACAACTATTCTATGACGGTTGATTAATTGATTGATTGATGGGAGCCAAATATTTCCGAACATGAATATGAAAGGAAGATAAGGTATTCCTGCACGTTTATTGGCATAGATAACTCGATTTTCATATACGGCCACAGTCAAAACATGGTGAACTGCAGCCCATGATATACTAATAACTAAGAACTTGCCATTGATTACGTGTAAATTGAATTTAGGATATTCACGGTGTATCCATTAGTTTAAAATGAAGGAATTTCCGGTCATGAATGACACTGTGTGTAACGGGGTAGTCTGTTCGCAATGGTTACTAGGATGAGGTTATGAGTAGTGAAGATGAAATAGATAGAGAGATAGCAGAGGCTGCATGCAGCCCCAAATATTATTCGTCATTCTTCATAGGGCATGTAGGCTAGAGATATTTATGTTTCCAGCCAATCGATCTAAAAGAAAACGATTCAAAGATTCCCCTGAGAAGCACAACTAGGCACCGAGGGAAACAACCTTTGGTTTGTTATTTTTATTCATCTAAAAAACACAATATTTTCTTAAAATAAAGTGGTTTTGCTTGATTTATTTCTTAACTGACCAGGATCGAATGAGTGTTGTTTCACATGATCTTTTTTTACCTTGACAGGGACGTGAAAACGAGACCCTTACGGTAGTCCATCCAATGATTCAGCCCTGAATCACCCGGGAAGTCTCAGCAAGAAAGGCCTTGCAATACATGTGGTCTGCATGTGTATTTTTCTTACTCACTATACTCTTGGCCAGAATTCTGTCATTTTGTGTACACACGCTTAGTTTCAGTTTTCGCATAGCCTAAGGCAAGCGATTACCAGAGCATTAATACGTGTTGATCAATGTGCCTATTAAGTTATTGAGCGACCCATCAAGAGTGGGCGTAGGATCGTTCAACATGATTCAGCCAAGATCTGCAGCCTCGCCCTCCATGGGACTGTCTATGATGATGGGAGTTTCATATCACATCCCATGCAGATGAATTAGAACGATGTTGTCGAGTTTTCTTGCTTGGTTGGCAAGCCAAAGACACTATGTAATAGGCCGACGAATTCCTATATGTGTCATGGACTGATACATTCCTCCGTCAGATGAAGACGTGTCAAAGGCTGACGCAGTCCTCGTCAGAAAGAAAATCAGAGACTGACGCAGTCCTCCATTGGTTGAAGATGTATTACAGGCTGAAGCAGTCTCCGTCTCTTCATCCTCTTACAGATAAAGGTGTCAAAGTTAAGAAATTCTCCGACAAATGAAGATGTGTCAATGGATGACGTAGTCATCTGTCAAATAAAAACGTTTCGTACGAACGATTCAAAAGACGATATACAGTCTTTTGTCAAAAAAATAATGCGTCAAAAGCTGACACATCCATCCGTCAGATGAAGACGCGTCAAAGGTTGACACAGTTATCCGTCAGATAAAGACGTTTCAAAGGCTTCTGTCAAGTAATTGGCCAGTCAGAGATTGTTTGAAACGTCAGTCAGACCATAAACGTCCCAGAACCTTGTGGACAAATTTACCCTGGGTATTAGCGCAAACCCATATGTACCTATCAGTACGGACGCATATAAAGTTAGGGTTAGGGTTAGAGTGACGTAGGTGTGCGCTTGCATCTATGGGTGTACGTTTTATATTTGTCAATTGATTAGGTGTGTGCGAGAGTGGATCTCGTATGAGCATAATGTGCGTTTGAATAAGCATGATAAGTGTGCTCATGTATACAGCACATGTCACACTGAGTGACATGGTGGAAATAAAATGGACCAGGCAAATAACATTTTGTCAAAAAGTGAAAATGTGCAGGGCCCGTGCCTGACACGGCGTCAAAAGCACGATCCAAGACCTCAAGAAACTATTAACGACTAACAGGTTTGAGGAGTCATGGGGGCAATTTACCAAAGTACACATTCAATGTCTCACCCTCGGTCACTGCCCTATTGACTGAATATCACACGGAGCGTGAGTAAAATATTTAATTTCCCTCGCCACCTCGTAAATGCCCTCACGACTACTCTTTAGTCGTCAGAACTATCAAGAACTTGCGACAAGTCATCAACAAGTCGTGGATTATGAACGAAGATAGATCCGAGAAACAATTTGTGAGAAATGTTAGTGAAACATAAGATCTCCTGAGCACAAACCGCACAATATATATTTTTATGGAATGCCACTTCTGACATTTCGGATTTTGGAGCGCTCCCGTGGGATTTTTCTTGTCACGCATGGCTTTTAATAGTTTCCTCTGTTTCCTCTTATAATATTACAATAGACGCTGCTTGGCAGTTTACATATCCTCAATGAAAACCATGTATTTCTGTCGGCGTTAGTATAGTTCAGCTAACTTTTCTGTATATCTATATATGATAAGTTGAGTAAATATATACATGTAAGATAATATACATGTAAGATAATATGTAAAGATGCAATCAAATGACGTCATTTTGAGAATTAATCATTGATTATGACATGCGATGTACATGCCTTCATTTCATTGCTCTGTCGTTTTAATGAGCTGTCCGACCATGAAACGTCTTGACACATAGTAGCACGTCTTGAGATTTGGGGGAAGAGATAAGGAACTCGTGCCAGCCATGTTACTGACCCACATTTTTCAGGTTCTCATTTTGTACATCAGTTTATATACCTATAGGTAATACAGTAGCTGCACTGATAAAGCCATGGTAATGATACTGCAATTTTAGAGTGCGAAGGGACCTCTTATCGAATAGGTGATGCGTTCTTCATGAATGCAAACTAAATATGAATTCCAGGGCGTTAACAATTCAATCCTATTAAAAAATACCATTTATTACTATTATCATTATTATTACATTATCATCATTATTGTTATTATCATTATTATTGTCATAATCATTATATCATTATCATTATTATATCATATTACTATTGTTATTAATATTATGATTATCATTATTATCATTATCATTACTATTATTATTATAATAATAATAATCATTATTATTATCATTATTATTATTATTATTATTATTATTATTATTATTATTATTATTATTATTATCATTATTATTAATATTATCATTATTATTATTTTCATTATTATAATATTATTATCATTACTATCATGAACATTCACCACACTGAATGGATGCTGCAAAAACGACATGTATCAAACTGAAGCAAGACCTTTTTGTCTTAATCATCCGGCGGTCAAAACATTCGAAGTGAATTAGCGCACAGGAGACGTATCTGGGTTAATGACGATTTGGTTTGGTCTACAACTCTCTGAGGTCGGCTACACATCCACTTCTACCCCTCCCCCTCTTCCTTCTCTGCATCCTTCTGAGTGGACAACTAGACCAACAGTTTCTATCAATGAAATCTAATTCGAAATGACCTTTTCAGATTATCCGTCACGACGAGTTACACAATTGTTATCTCTTTTAATGACATAAAAGACTGGTGAAAGCAATCAAAATATCTCGACGAATTTGGACAACTTTAACGATTTTGATGACGTCACATCTGCATTTCGTACCATTCATCTACATTTATACTGAAAAAAAAATTGTCCTATTCTTTCAGAACTTGCTCAAATTGACAATTTTTCATAATTACACTGCAGGATATTTGCGTTTAGGCTTTCCCATTCAGAAAGCATTTCATGAAGTCAGAATATTGAGTCTTACAATAACCTTGAAAGAAACTATGAATATGAAATAATAAATTCATATTTCTGGAGGTATTTATGGAAAAGTTTTAAGTTAATATCAATGAAAACATGTAAAATTGTGTTCATCTGGCAAAAATATCGGAGTTCAAAATTTTCAGGAAATTTACAAAAAATTTACAGCACATGTTACAGCACAAAAAATAAAGTTTCCTCTTATGACAATACAAAGTGTTACAATGGCTCCGATAAAAACATTAATTTTTTCATTAATATCATTACTTTCAATATTCTAAGTTTTGTGTAAAACTTTCTAATAACTGCATTCGTCTAAACAGTTGGTTGACAATTTTTGCAACTCATTTTTCAAAAAAAAGAGAAACTTTTCAACTGGAAAACAGACACATACATGTATATACATAAGGGTTAGTTGGATGCCCATCTAGTTTGGTTACCAGCAACTGGCTGTCTCATGCAGTTAATGCAATATATATTATACTCGGTCATGTATTGGCAAATGAATGACTCGAGAGAATGATCGACGTTGTGCATTAATTAGCCAATTTAATGTAAAATTGTTTTTAAAAATGCATAGAATAATGAAGTACAACCCATGCCGCTCTTTCACACTTTCTGTTTGCATTACTGCTCTGCTAAATTAGAAATGTGGATCGCCGCTATGAATCCATATTTCTGAACTATAATAATAATCCTAATGGGGGAGCGCATCCTTCCCACTTTTTTTAGTTAGTACACTGTATAAGCCAATAGCGGTGTGAACTTTTTCCTGGATTGTATAGGACTGGTCTGCCCTACTCTGACAAAAGGAAGCAACTCTGAATTTTATCAAAATTGACTTTTTCCTTGATTTGAATTATTTAAGGTATCCTCTATAATATAGTGAAAGAATTTAGGTAAAATAATCCCTAGCAGGTGTACACGAATTTTTTCACATACATGTAGGCCTACATCATACAAAGAAAATAGCAATTTCCTTGTGGTCAATGATTTCTACACTGGATTATACAAAAAATACTTTCACGTTTCTCTCGAAATCTAAAACTACGCTCACCAGGCCCTGCTGCGAAACGATTCAATTTGGGTAGTTTGGAATCGAATTTTCACAGGGCCGCTAATTTTAGCTGAACGTCATGCCGGGACGCTGCCGGGAAGCTAGGGGAGCGTGTGGAGATCATTAGTCTGTGGACAAAGCTACTGGAAAGGGAGAAAAGAGAACAGTTTCTGGGAATTAAATTAGATGATTTACTCAATGGAGTAAAAACGTAACAAAGATTTCGGTTGTTGACGTTGACATTGCACATAGACAAAGTACATGACGTACGCGATATTGATCTGGTGGAAATTTGTATGTTTACACATCCAATATATGATTCCAATGAAACACGTAACAAGACTTTTTAAAGAATTTTCCTCTTAGAACTTTGTAATGTCTCTATTTCAACGTTACCACAGATGGAAACGAATGTGCGCAAAGACCTTTTGTGGAAATAAATGTGTGGAAATAAATCTGATAAAATCTCGTATAATAAATGGTAATAGCTTCTATTTACTTGACAGTGGATGTCTACGAAGGACTTGGTGATATGAAGAAGAATTCCTCTGGCTGGGCTGAAAGCCTTGTTTATACAATTATGACAATTTCTTGTCATGAATATGTCAACGAGATAGCAAATTATAGACGTTTTTCATTGCAAATTCAAATCGAAAATTACTGTAAGCATGAACATATTGTGTATTTTCCCTCCATCTAAATCCTACTCCATCATTTAAAAAAAACAGCTTGGTGAAAATGTATTATTTTAAAATGTGAGAATAACTATATGTACACAGACTAAGAAAATTGAATGCAGTGGCTTGTACAATAGCAGCACCCTTTACCCTAATATCTCCTCCCTAAAATGTGCTGCTATTACGGTATACCAGCAGTTGCACCACTACGGGTGCAAAATGCACCTGAATTTCTCAGTGTGTACGTGTATGATTTTGGATGCACAGCTTTGAACTTAGAAAACATTTTTTAACCATTCATTTATTATTTTTTACCGTTCATTACATTTCTATCTTTCTCCCTATTTGTTATGTTAGTACATGTTTACCATATTTTCGACAGTTTTATTTGCTCTACTACTAACAAATGATACGTAGATAACAACAACACTAAGAACACTGAAGAACGTACCATAGCATGTCTGCGTATAACAATATCTGACTATTATTGATTTGGACATTTGAAGGGAAATGTGTTGGTTGCAGCTACTTCCCTTTTTTCATTTACACCATTTATCAACGTGAGAATCAGTCTATCTCGGAATAGAGTCTCCCAGTTGAACTCACTAAACCTGATATTGTGCTAGAATGATGAAAACCTGATTCAGCTTTACTTCCACAAAATAACCAACCGGTGAAAAGGGAGCCAGTGCCGGGGGTAAAGATGGATAAAACTTACACAGATCTGCTTATTTATTTGTTTTATTTTTTGTTCATTTTTCATTTGTAATCAAATATGAAAAAAAAAAATAACAGGGTCCATTGAGTGATCCACCTCATAAAAAAAGAAGTTGGTCGAAGTTGGTGATGCTTCAAAGTTGCGGTTGATCGGTAAGTGCCAAACAAAATAATGGCACCGAAATATAGAGCATTGAAGAAATTGAAAGACTCATATTAAAACAAAAATTATAACCAGAAAAACAGCAATGCGCGTCAAAAGCACGAATGAAAACGCGCGTTCCAATTTGCAACCAATTTGTAGGAGCTCCCCCTAAGGTTTGTCACTGTTCACCCTGGCGTCCATGTTTGCCCCATTTTACGATAATATACAATTACAACCGCCGGAATTTTGTTATTGTCTTAGAGTTGTTTTAAATCATTCTTCTCAACAAATCTGTTTGTATATAATCACATTGTACATGTACATATTTAGTGTGAAAAAGGCTTGATGTAGGCCTAATAATAATCCGAACTCTTTCTCAAGTTCAAAATGAAAGCATGGGGGCCGTCAAAGCAGGTTTGGCTGTAACTCATCGTCACTTTATTGCAAGAAAATACAACAATATAATGACATGAAAATTGAAATATGGCCCATCCATCAACAAATATGATATTAATTTGATTGCAAATCAAATTGACAACATCGTCAACACACAAAAGATTGAACCGCATGAGAGCAGACTGGCAGACGTGTCGGGTCTGTGTTCTCCTTAAACAGTGATAAACTGTAATCGTGACAATCAATCACTGCCAGACAAATAGGCCCTAATTCTTATCCATAATCTATGCAATTAATTCGTTAATACATAAACATATCTATATATACAATTAACTTCTCTGAAAATGATAAAGGGATTCGTTTATATCACTCTGACAGTCTGAGGGTTGAAAACAGTTTGTAAGGCATCAAAAGAGACAGAACATATCCTTTATAGACATAAACATATTTTCAATTCATTGTCTTTAAAAATCCTCTCAGTACTGATCCCTTTAAAGAGCGATTCGAAAAAATTGATTCTTATGAATAACGGACCTTCAGAGTACTGCACTTTCGCGACAGCAGACCTTTCTTGCTTCACGAGAATGGGGTAGCATGTTTACCCCCGATAGATATTTCTGCCACATGCGCTTGGCCATCAACACGTCGAATGCCCCTTTAGATGGAATAGCTATGCGGAACTGAAAGTAATAACTGTCACTATCATCATTTCAGCCATGTGTCTCGGAAATACCTCTCACAACACTTTTCTCTTTTTGATGATTTTTAAATTGAGCAGGGTGTTGACAGAATCGAGCTAGACGTTGCCACTGTGGACCACAGAACTATGGAGAAGTTTGAATAAATCTATTTCTAAATAACGCGAGTATATGCTCCAGTATGATCGGAAACCGTTTTTCATATTTTCACCTTATCATTATCTAATGAAATGCATTATGAAGAAATACCTCTGTTTTGCAGCGCTATTTTAATCTGAAAAAAACATTGACCTGATTATAAAAATCACAAATAACTAATATTCTTCATCAAAATTATACAGGCTCCATTCGTTACGGGGTGAGTGTAATGACGTCATCTCATCATCAAGATAATATTTGATAACATCGTAACAATTTGTTAGATTAGCTGACGGAGGATTATAATTATATCAGAAAATATCAATGGTGTTGGAGGAATCGTCGTCATATCTGCAACAACGCATCGTATTAAAAGGTTAAAGGGTATGATAATTGTTCTACATCTTCAGAAGATAAATCTTCTAAATTTCGAGAGAAAAAAAGGATTGCTACTGTTGTTCATGATGATCAATATCCTTTCTCTTCTTTTCTTCACCATTAAATACTTCTTAATCTTTCTTTTACTCTCATTCTCCTTCTTTTCCTTTTTCTTCTTTTTTCTCCCTCTTCTTCTTTTTCTCTTCCTCCTCCTCCTCCTCCCCCTCCTTCTCCTCCTCCTTCTCCTCCTCCTCCTTCTCCTCCTTCTCCTTCTCCTTCTTCTTCTTCTTCCTTCTTCTTCTTCTTCTTCTTCTTCTTCTTCTTCTTTTTTTTATTTGTATGTTTTATTGTTCTTCTTCTTCTTTTTATGTAGACTACTAGTAAAGCTGGCATGACGTAACGTACTTAGACAGTTAGAATTTAAAGAACATTATCAAGTATAAGTCTATACAACTCTGGATGTCAACTGTTTTAATGATATAATTCACGATTGTCTTAACACTCACCATGCCTGCATTAGCCGATATTTAACAGCTTAATTAACAAAAGAAGCACGTTATAATATCATTTAGCCTCCAACACTCCTTCTAATTCGATAGCAGACAAGGAAGGGCGTTTAGTCTCCACAGCGGAAAGGTTCGTTGCCTTGCTCTTAATCAAGTACAGGCACCACCACTTAAAATAAATATAGGAGAGCAAACCATTTGGTTTTGTTTCATCTGATACAGAAAATCATTATCATGTTAGATGGAAATTTTGTTGAGACCTTTCTGTCATGACACTGCGTATTTGACCGTTTCAGTGTTCTGGTTTTAATCCATGAAATTAATCCATGAAATTATAAAGAAGCATGAATGTACTGCGCTGTACAAGGCTAAATTAGTGGAAGGGCTTGTACCAATTAAGATGTATATCGGTGAAACGGTCGTCACAATAACTAAATCAATAATGAGAAAAAAACAATAAAAATGCGAGTCACGTCACTCAAATGAAGCATATCTTTACCCAAAGCATTTCCTCACAAAATGTTCGCTTCCCTTGGTGACTAGGCAATTTATATCTTATGTTATTTCATTTCGGAGCCGACTGTACAGTAAAAGCATTCGGGTAATTTGAAATTAAAAAAATGATTTAATGAATGTGAGCCCCAGTCCGAGTAGACAAAAAGACATGCATGTCTTAACTATAACCCTCCATAAAGCATGTACATGTACAGTGTAAGAGAATATCAGTTGAGAATGTGTTTCGCTGTAGCCGACATTTGGCGAACAGAAGTAGAGAGAGTTTGACAGAGTTATTAGAAAACCATAAACAAATCACGAATACCCTTTTAAACTGGAGCAATAAAATAAGCTAACCCTAACTTCCGGAAGGTCGTGGAGAGAGAAGGGTCGAACAAAGTCAAGTTTGCCTTCTCTTCTTTTCAACTTTACAGCTTTAGTTTATCAAAAGGGGTAGTGGTATGTCAGCTATCCTCGGAACTTGGTGCGGCATTGGACTGGAATCAAATTGGGTCTAATTATTGAGATCGTCATAAGGGGGGATGATGATACAACGATCAGTTGTGGCGGCATAGCTTTCCGTAAAATACGCTCTCGTGAGCCTAAAAAAGAATTCAAATCGAATCGAATACCCCACCCCCTCTCAATCTTGTCGTTTTACTTTCCAGCAATAGTAGAAAGAAGAGAAATGGAGGGGTGAATATTTAAGAGTGTTATATACCTGACTTTCTTTAGACACAACCCTACGCGGAAAATCCTAAAAACCTTTTAACAGAGATGCTGAAACGAAATGAAGCTTTTCATTCCCTTTGTTTTTATTTGACCCGACTGCGCGCCTTTAAAATGTACTCTTAAAAGGTTTTTTGGTTGTATATTCTATTGATATCGCCGTAAACATAATTAAATAAAACAGTGAGTCCACATACTAATTTGTTTTGGTCAGAATCAATGATTTTGTTACAGGTCTATTCTGTGCTGTCCAAATTATCTTATATTTTTGGGGTTTATTTGGAGTAGGCTCCTAATATATACACATACTAAATCGCAAGACTGAGAAATGATAATAATAATAATGAACTGCTTTTATATAGCGCTTATCAGCTCCTCATGAGAATTCCCTAAACGATCTACAATTGCAGTATCATTACCCTGGCTTTAGCCCGGCAGCCACCATGCAGCGCACTTGGCGTTTCAAGGAATAAATGTTCCTACCAGGTACCCATTCACCTCACCTGGGTTGAGTGCAGCACAATGTGGGTGAATTTCTTGCTGAAGGAAATTAACGCCATGGGTGGGACTCGAACCTACGACCCTCTAGTTGAGAGGCAAGAGTCATGACCACAACACCACGGCACCTTGCGTCTAAAGCTTTCGCTGACCAACATGCATGACTTACATGTAAAACGTACCACAACCGAATTTTTAACCATTTTAAAACACATCAACTTGCTCAAAATAATTAAGACAATTAATCACTTCAGTTCTATTATATCAATAGAATTCCTTCGTCATGGTTCAGCTGTAGTTGACTGAGTGACAGGTCCTTTTTTACAGCAGGCCTCCTAACGTCTCTATCAACACGGATGCATTGTGCTTCAGATATCTCTCATTAATTATCACATGGATTAAGCTAATTAAGGTACCCTCAATACAGCAGGATGTACGGGAAACGATTGAGGTGAATTAAATCAATTAGGGTATTAAACAAAGAAGGATTTCGGGTATATGTGGTACTGTGAAGAGTGTATATAGCTCAATCCTACCTGCATGATAGAGCAAAACGGTTTCAATGATTGAAAAAGAAAAACACTGAACTATGTTTAAAAGAAACTCCTGAAATATTGATAAGTGAAACATAATATGTACCAATATTTTGCTTTTTTAGTTCACAATGATACAATGTTAACGCTTAATCATTGTTTACGCTGTCACACTTGTATTTTTAAATAGATGTCATGGGGTTGTAGGTTAAAATACCGGTATAGTCATTTAATTTCGAGGTATATGGGGCATCCGTAAAATAGGAAAGCAGATTAAATAAAGCATCTCGTAAATTAAAAAGAAAACATTCGCAAACTTTGGTACATGATTCGCCATAGACGTACGATTGATTGGAAATATCTATTTTACCGGGCCATGGCCACAAATATTGCGGGAAAACTTTGCCTAAAAGCTTTGCCTAAGCATACGCACCTAACCATCAGCATTAATTCCGATACTAGGATATGAAATCCGACAGGCCCACCAAATGCCAGTTTCCTTCCAGAGCTCACTGACAATTCGCTGTTCCAACTCTCTCAGGAACAGACAAAAGAGTCAAGAAAAAAAAATAAAGGGATATATAAGGGTAAAATGCCAGTAACACATATACCGGTCCATCAAACTTGCTCCATTCTGACACGCTGCTATGTGCTGGAGTTGTCATAAGTGCATGATATTGACATGACTACACCAGTCATTTGGTGGGCTAGATTAACCAGTCAGTCGCACACGAAAGTGCCCCAATTCGAGAGAATGCCCCAACCATGTAAGATTGTATCTCTAACACGATATAAAGTATTTTCGAAAAGTTAAAACGAACACAATTTCAATGCTCCTTTGTAATGCTATTGAATTCGGTACCGGCTGGTCATTGTTGTGTCCACACAGTTGAATACACGGTGTACGGACCTATTGTGTGCGTTCTAGTTAACAGTACTTTTAGGAAATAGTTTATATCGTGTTCTCTATTATATCTGAAGCTGTCAATAAAGTATACTATTATTTTACGAATATTTACATCAACAAACCTTGGCCACAACAGCAAATAGTGAAAAACCGAATTTGTCTAACTGACAGATGGTAAAACCAGAAAAACAAACAAACAGAGAACAATATCATGGTCAATGTCAAATTGGGTGGGTTTAACTTTATACCGAATCAAGCGAATTGAAGTCGATGGTATTTTTTATATTTCTTTTATTTCTTTTTATTTTAGAGTGCGGTGTGATACATGTAGTTTTCATGATAAATAACAAGATATGCAAAATTATCATAAATTATCATATTATATCAAATATTACAAAATTATCACAATTTTACTTGATTAAGTGAACAACCTGTAAAGCTGAATATTTTCCTTTCAAAATCTGATAAACATATCAATAGTTTAAAAGTAACGTGTTTGAATCCATGTTTGAGCATCAGACTGGTTTAAATGACCTAGACTGCATATACAGTACAATATACCGGTATTATAAAAGCCGTGGTATAAAAATCACTTCATGTAAAACACATCTGAGGCGATCAGTCATCTAAAGGATAACTACCAAAGAGAACACTGGTTACCATGGTGATCTTAATAGTTGATTGATGACATCACTTCTCAGATGTTACACACGCTCGCAGTCACAATAGCTGGCATTGTAACTACCAGGTATTGTGAACGAATATTTCCTCAGCTTAAATACATCTAATGCACGCTCCATGAATACCATAACCTTCCCATATTCAAACCATTCATTGTATACAGATTTTCAGAACTTTAGAGCACCAATTTATTATTAGTCAAAGAATATGCCCCAAATCCGTCACTCTTTCGAGACAGAGCGAAAAACAGTTTCAGAGCAAAATTGAGTCACATATCAGTGCGGTTGTCAAGTTGTTTATGTAGAAATCTACCACACGCAAACGTTGATGATTTTTTTTTTTACAGATACACACAAATGTAGTAAATAATAGAAATATATTTGCGAAGGAGTGAATTTAGCTATCAAATGAAATCAGCAAAGATCAGTCCATGCTATTTGGAAGCATGCCTTGATGAATAACCAAGGCGGAATCTAAAAAGGACGCATACCGTTTCCAGTCATTAACCTGAAACCTCATGAATGACATGTAACAAATAGCACAAAGAATGAAGAAGTTGATTCTAAATGAATACTGAAATGAATACCACCGCTCATCCATGACTGCATTCTGCCAAGAATGACGAATAATAATTATGGTCAACCATCTCTCGTTTCATGCCCTACTAATATACGTACCTGTTTGTTGTGTACGAAAATTAATGCGGTTAACTGTTTCCAATTTCTGATACATCATGTATGATATTTACTTACTTGACATAGTCAACAGTCAACGCTGTGAACTGTATAATAATGATACTAATAATCATGTGATAAATGATAATGATAATAATAACAGCAATGATAATGATAAGATAGTGATAATTAAAATAATAATGATGATAATAATAATGATAATAGTAATAACAAAAATGATAAAAATAATGATAATGATGATAATAACAATGAAGATGACGATGATGATGATGACGATTTGACGAAGAGGGAATTATACACACTGATACACGACATTTCAAATAAGCATTCTGATCATTCCCATTAAAATCAAACAAAATCAATCTACCGGCGAACTGATGGTAGGTAAAGTAGCATTATCCTCTGCCCGGAGGCTACACAATTTTATACTCATCAATATCAGCGCAATGAACTTATGCGGCTTTTACTTCAAAATGACGGAAAAGATTTTTCCTCAATAATTGAGTGTAGTCAAGGATACATCCTATCGGGTACATCAGTGATTCCAAACCACACGCATCATTAGTAGATACAAAACTTTATAATATAAATGCAAAACATCGTATTGAGTACCTAAATTATCTCAAATTAAAATCACCAAGGTGATCATCACGTTGGATAGTTAGGTTAGGTCAATTCTATCAGATGTTCAAATCTTCCAAGTTTTTGTCATTTAATGAACGCAATATCCGCTTCTGTATTGTACCATCTAGCGGGTTTCATATTTATTCTTTGAACTTTGTAAACGGCATGGAATAAGAGGAGAAACAGAGCTTAACGTTCCATTAAACATTCACATTCACAAATATTGCAAGATGTTCGGTCTTTGGAAATACATAAGCACTGGAATGCGGTTTCAAGTGGACAAAATTATATGTATCTAATTGCGTTTTAATCTTTAACAGAAAGAAACAAGAAACAAAAAGAAAAACCTTATACGCTATACTAGTTTTCAAGAGGTGGGTAGCTTATCAGGTAATGTAGTTACAAGATGTACAAGTTTTCTTTTTGAATACCACTGATTACATGGTAATGTTAAAAATCCACAAAACAGCGCTTCGAACGAACGAGTCATCAATGTTTTAATTTCCACAGCAAATAATACACAGGGGTCCAGTACTTTCGCTAGATCCTGCCAATTTTGACCCGAGTATGTTTTTCACAATCATTTCTCCTTCAATAAAAGGTCGAGAGGGGTCTTTATTATACGTAAACAAGTCACACAATGACAGGTGGGGAACAAATACATTTCATAGGACTCAATCTCACGCAAGCAATTTTTCAAGAAAATGATAATGAATTTCTAAACTGCATCATTCCTCTTGAGACAGGGTATCAGGATCTCGAATTGACGACTAAGGAATAAGCGAATTATGATTCCGACATTTGTAATTTAATTTTTGTCAAATGTGGTAATTATTAATATCATTTCCATAAGCTTTCCGAGTTTTCAATATATGTCTTTAGTCTTAAAGTTCTGAGAAGTATAGCTCTTATGCTTATCATTCTTTTTTAAAGAAACATTTCAGAAACTTTCCAGATTCCCAATATTTTACAAAGACGAACAGGACAGAAAGCTCTTGTGACGTAAGATCCGCGTCTTATTTTTTTCCCAATAGTTTGCCTAACTACCATGTCTATTATCATATAATTCTGTTCGAATCCTGCTCGTTCATTAATATTTTTATCTATTGATTTTTTCAATTATCTACCTTGACTTATTGTTCTGCTCATATTATATTTCACATACATGTCTTGCACATGTATGTTAATAATCAAACCCCATCATAGCTGCTGTAGTAATATCTACAACCCGAAAACAACATATTCAATCTTTTGCATTAAGTAACTTGGCGGGATATACAAAATGGGTTTCTTGTAATTTTGTTATTTCTTAATTAGACATTTATACCAATTATAAGTTGCATTTAGCAACATATCGAGGGTGTTAATTGTCAATAGATATAACCATAAGTTAATGAATCTCGAATGTTAAACGTTAAATGACAATATCGTATGTTATTATCACTTCTAGTACAGATTTTACTCAATGGTGTTTAACATATTTCCATAGAACGTCAAAATAAGTTTGATCGGGGAGTTGTGTGTCTGGAAAACTTACACATCTAACTGCACAAATCAAACAAATGTATTTATATGAAAATCCAATTTTGGATTATCATGGAAACTTGACATTATAGTCATCAGAAAATATCATTTTTTATTTAAAATTTACAAATCCAAGAAGCTGTTTTTCTTCCTTTGGATAAATAGCACCGTTTTCGATAAACATACGATTGTGTGATCGATTAGCTTTTCTGCACGATAAAAAGGTACCACAATCAACTCTACAGTCTTATTTATAAACAAAACAAAAATCGTATAAAGTCACAATTTAACTTTCGTACAAGTTATGATGGAATCAGGTAGCAATCATTTTCGTTTTAATTTTGGTTGTACAAGCAACTATACTTCATGTGTTGTTTCAGTGTAAATATTCGTGACCGATGTATCGCAATATAAGAAAAACATTTTGTGAAATCTTATATGCCCTTTAAGGTCAAAAGGTCTTGCTCAGAGGGTTATTAATAGATACACAAAAACGTTGTTACAAATAGGCCTATATTGTTATCACTTATTAACCCTACCATACATAATTAATGGACAGGTTTATGGGAAATTCAATTCTTAAGATTTATGATCATCTCCGCGGTCAAATTTGATACAAAAACTTTGGAATGGATTCTAACGAACTTACCTGGCAAACTCATGATCGTATCAGCTTGGCTTACAGCTTGTACTTCATTCCTAGTGTAGTTGAAAACAGTGCCAGACATAACACTCCCAAGCCCCGATGAATCAGGCGAGTTGTAGATAGCATTCGTCGAGGAACCTCCGGGCATAGGTTCCTCATCGAGAGGGTGTCCCGACTCCTCGTCGATGTTCAATGTGCGATATAACTCCATCATAAACTGGGGTGCAGAATGGTTCTGGCCTCCCCGAAGAGACGGGGGCCTGGGTCGATGCTGAAGGCCTAAAATGTTCAAGATTTCCTGCTGTATTTCATTTCTTTCCCATGTACTCATATGAGGAGAAGGATTATAGTTGGCGGCCCGTCTCTCCCGGGCTAGGCCTAGTTCGTCAGCATTTCCAGAATAAAATACATCCCAACTTTGTCCCGGTCCAAACAGGACGCTTAGTACCAGTATATATTTTATCATTGTGGTTAAATCCAAGTAAAAGTTCCTTGAGTATTCCATGTTTATACTAGAAGATAAAATAACCATATCCAAACTTCCAATGGAGGTGAAGGCATGAGCGCGAATAAACGCACTCCTCCTGAGTTCGCGTTTCGATCCAACTGTTTGACGAACTTGGCTTTCCGCGTCCGCACGAGACAAAATGGGCCTGTGGATTAGTTGTGTTATCGAGTTGACTCGCACGAAATCACTGAGGCTAAACTCCTCTTGTAAACCCCCATCGATCCTTTCATGCCAGCAGCAGCATTTCAAAGGTTTCTACCCTATTCTAAAGACACTTGTCACTCTTCCTTTATCTCCTTCTTTCTGCTTGATTACACGAGCTTGTTTTCTTTTTAAGATTTTAGAGAAAAATTACTCAGATGCGCTCGGGAGTGACAAAAAGCGAAAAAAAAACCCACACCAGTTTGACTCCACTCTTGCTTTCTACGAAGTGTACAGCTACATCAACTGACTCAACGTAGAACCCCTATTCAACTCTCAAATCTCTCGCTCCTTTCCCTTTCTACACTGTATCATGCAAAAAAAAAGTTTCGTCGTGAATAGAATGACCTGAAAAGGCTTGCGGATAAAGTCGTGTTCGGTAGTTTATATAACAACTTCTTACGAAGCCATAGCAAGGTGAATTCTCGTATCGCCTTTTCACCAGCACGAGTAATACATCTCCTTTTAATATCACGGCCTCTAATACCCTTCACAAAACTGACTTTTTCGTATAAAGAAATCAATTTTAAGAGGCCAATATGAGGAAGAGAGTGTGGGCAAGAGATGGGCATATACACCATGAATGAACTTGACTTATATATTGAATATCCTCATGACAAATTTCGTAGATATCTTCACACTATTTTGCCTTTCTCGTTTTCTTCTTAAAAGTTTTGTTAAATGCGTAAAGATCCTTGTCTTTACAAGATGTATCGAACGATTTACTATTCAAAGTCAGACTTCCATGAAATCGCTAAGCCTAATACCGGAGCTTTACATTTTGACCCTTTGTTGCAACCTACTTAAAAATCGATGTGCTAATGAGAACAAATTAGGAGGCAAAAAAATAATGATCTTGTTGCGTTATTCTTGTTGTCTTGCTATGCATAGAAATAACCAAAATCCGCTTTTCATCCACCATTATCATGATTATAGTCACAATTATAGTCAAATAAAATATAGTAATTTTGGGGTTTTGATCAATTGTGATATTAGCCATATTTGTGTTTAACCTCAGAGCAATTACATTTTCTTTACCATTCAGTTGATCGAAACACTGAATAATCTGACAAACTGTTTGATCTTAATCCTTAATTATCTTACTCCAGTCATGTTATTGCAGGCAAAAAAAAATACTCTTTATTCTGCTTTCCGTCTAATTCCAACACAGGCTTGTTGTAACTTTAGCTTGTTGGTGTCTTATGTCTTGGTTTAATATCATTCACCTGTTCACAAGGGGTGCTTTTCATGATCACAATGGGTGTATTTTCTGTGTATAGTTTCTTTTTCTTTCAAACAGAATAGTGAATGTGATTTGATTAATCTACCTAGGTATGGTCTGTATAGGTAACGTTGAACATTCATTGAGGCTTATTACAGTGCCATTCAAATCATTATATGTTTATTTTTCCGAAAAAAAATATAATTTGAACTCTCATTTCTATCGCTTTTATGTTCTCTCGTTTTGGCACCACAATCCCTGCCTCAACGGAGTGCCAGAACGCGGCAAGCCAAATATGACTCATAAACTAATAAATATGCAGAATTTCCTGATGTTTCCAAACACCTGATATGATACTGAGCCTGTGTTTAGTATCAATCTCCTGCACTGGTTATATCAAACCAATGAAACATTCAGACAGCACATCCCCACCTCTAATTGGCCAAGCAGACAGTTTCCTTGTCCCGCTAAAATATGACTTTGCAAGAGATTTCATTTTTTAACCCGAGCAAGTCGCACGCCGTGGGTATACTTAGACCCATGATACTATTGAGAGAGGTTGTTCACTTCTATTGTCCTATAATCGTATCATTTGATCATGGAATGATGCGACCATGGTGTTCGTGCATTTCGTAAGCGTGACAAAGGATTATAAAATCATGCTATATTTCATTATCCAAAAATATGTATATTGAAGTTTCTCCTTCGTGGTTCTTTCACACTCACACGTACGGAATCGTGTTAGCCAACGTATGCAGGTATATGCCCGACGTATGACAATTTATCTAAAACGTCAGCATGTGCTGAACTTTTAATCTAAAACTATTTGGAAATTCTGGGCGTATATGTGACGTATGCATAACGAGTCGAGCGTATGTATAAATTATTTGTTATTTTAGAACGACTCAGTAACGTATTTTAACGAATCCTTATTGTATCTTCATGGGTTCATAATTCGTCCTGGTTTTCACGAAGTGACGAGAGTCAGAGGGTATTGTTGAACGAAATGAGTTACAAATCCATTGAAACATGGCTTTCTATAATTATTATTAACACGTTGTTCGATAGGATGCCCATTTACCGTAGTTGGCGCTCAGGATTGCTTTGTCTTCATGCAAAAATACCCTTTGCTCCCGTCACTTAATGAAGACATTTAATTTATCATTATTGTTATTCTATTATCATTAGGGTTGTCAAATATCGATATCCTTCTGCACGAATTATTTGTAGAAAGTATGTTAATTATTTCCGCGCTTTTTATTCGTTGGTAACACGCGGGAAAACGCTGATGAACGTCGTCATACGTCGAATACCCCCTCACCACTCACACCTATGTTAATCGAGGCAGCCTAAAGCTAGGATGACACTTGCACGATTACGTACCCCGCATTGGCACGACTCGAGTCGTCCCAATTCGTGAACTGGCGTGAAGTGTGCACAAGCTCGCCGTGACTATGTGCCATGCTGGGACGAGAATTTTGAAATCTTCGAAATTTCGGTCACGACAAATTTTGCGATCTGGTGGTGAACTCGTCGTGACAATGATAGATAGATAGATAGATAGATAGATAATTTAGCGCAAATTCGTCGTGTCAATGCAGGAAGTGCGTAAAGTATGCGCAAAGTAGGTGCAAGCTATGTGTGAACTCACGTATTCGTCAACTATTCGTGAACTCGTCTTGAATAGTGCGGGAGCCTCCCAAGTTCGTACCCCCAAATAGTAAGACTTGCCACGACAAAATCATGGCCAAAAGTCATGGAAATTTCATTCTGACTTAAGGCTGACGAATAAGATAGGTGCTGGAAATCCGCGCATTTTGCCGGTGTCGTATATATTTTTCGATTTTTTTTTTGTATAAAATGACACACAAATATCTTATTCGGTAGCATTCGTTCGCCTCAATTTGCAAAGGTGTGAACAGCCAGCTGGTGAGGGGCGGTTTTATGGCTCACACGGTCCGCACTCTTATGTACAACGATTGTAGACGGTTGCCATGATGAAGGAAACCTTCTTTATAGATTTAAAGGTACTTCAAGCAATCGTCGACAACGGTTCACAAACGTTACTCGTACGCTACTCATATTTCGTAATTACTACGTCGAAATCATGGCTTACATTTGCCAAAACATATCAATAACGAGTCAGTAATGTGCTTAAGTTACGCAAGCGTTGGCCATAATTTGTGAACGCAGGTAACTGGTTAACGTATTTGAAGTGTGTTAAGGTAATTGACGTACACCTTAAGGCGTCGTGGCGTGCGCCTGTAATCAAGGTGTTTGGGTCAGTCATAATTGACCTGTCTTGGTTGCGGGTTTGATCGCGGCCGGTCGCTTCCTTCTCTCTTCCTTCGTCTCCTGGCATAAATATTCAAATTCGAATGATACACGCTGTAAAACCAAACTTCATTTTCTCTCTCTAAAGCCCTGGTCACATAGGACCCCGGAAGCAACACGATTCACTCCGACTCTTTGTTAATTCACAGTTAACTGCCTCAGAACAACGAGTCGGGGTGAATCGTGTTGCTTCCGGGGTCCTATGTGACCAGGTATTAAGGTAAAAATTCTAAATGTCAGACATACACTGGCTAGAATGTCCTAGTGTGTCAGCATCATTAAATACATTGTTCACATCAAAATAAAAGAAAATGACCATCGCCCCGACAGTGTGCAAATATATAATTTTGTTCACAAAATGTATAACTTGTCGGATATGGAGTGGTGGGATGAAGCCACCTTGGCAATCTTGCTTTCATCGTTAAGCTCGCAGGGGTAAACCCCTGATTACAAAGGTGCTAGAGAGAATCAGACGATGACAGACCAGTGGTTTATACTGATCCACAAACCTTTCTTTTTCGTTCACTTCTTTTCCCGCCTTTCAACAACATGAAAGAAAATGACTAGCGCCCCGATAGTGTTAAAATATATAACTTTGTCCAAAGAATATAAAACTTGTTGGACATGGAATGGTGGAATGAAGCCATCTTGGCAATCTTGGAGCGGTGCTTTCATAGATGAGCTCGCAGGGGGTAAACCCCTGATCACAAAGGTGTTAGAGAATCAGACGATGACAGACCAGTGGTTTACACTGATCCACAAACCTTTTTTTTCCGTTCACTTCTTTTCCCGCCATTTGTTTGTGCGATGATAACTGGCAGAATTTGTTGAATTCTTTGTGAAATCCCAACTATCATCAACGCAGTAACAAGCATCTGTCTGTCAGTTGACCAGATCGAGTAGTCCAGTTGAGGACTGTGTGTTGATACCACCCACCTCTGCACATTATCTTACACATGGACTGCCACTCAAACACGTACACAGAGTCCGCGTATGCCTCTGATCTGCATACCTCTCTGATCGCGCCTCCAAAGGTATACAGATCAGAGGGTTATGTGGACCCCGTGTTTGAGTGATATGCAGTCCCTGTGTGTTCATTGTAATTGAATATGCAGAGGTGGGTGCTATCAGAACAAATAGTCCTCAACTGGACTACAGAACGAGCTGCGACAACTCCGGATTCTAGTTGGGGTATGAAGATGCATTTGGAATGGCTTATTCAGACCAAAGGGGAGGGGTATATTTTAATTTGAAATGCATCGGAACTGAACAAGCACCGATTAAAAATGGGCACGTTATAGAACCTGAGCTACCAAACTCCGTTGGATTTTCAAACCTGCATTTGTATTGCAAATGCAGTACGCTAACGAAAAAAAATCAACCCTGAACCCTTTGTAGAAACCATATAACTTAAGAATAAACCCATTTCTCAGTATTTTTTTTTCTTTTCCCAGAACAAATTTTAGCGAACATGAAAAAATATCATTACATGTTGCAAAAAAAAAATCATAATAAATAATTATGTTGACAAACGTTGCATAACAAGCTTTTGTCAAATTATTCTAAAGTGCGTCGATAAAAATGTCTTTCCAAGGATGTAAACTGCCAATACCAAAGACTTGGTTATTGACGATGTTTTGACACTAAAAAGTCATGAACTTGTTCCGAAACCAGCACAGGTTTGTATACAAGTCACTGGTATCAGGGAGTAATTTAGGTGAATAAAACGTGACAATGTGGTGGATATAAGGCTCGCGTGTGACTCAACGGTGTTTCAATTAAAACGAAATGATTGTCAGTAATCTCCCAGTTGCAGAAAGAAGGCGGCGGGGGAGGGGTATGTTTAAAACATAATCAAGTAGACTATGCACGGGGAAATTAATCAAAAGTAGACTTTGTTTAGTATTCGCACATTTTAATAAGTGTGCCATGGAACAATAGAACTGTGCTAACACCACTCTTGCAAACCGGTCCCGATTCAATAAGTTATAAGGGAGCATTGAATTGGCGATTGACTTCATTTTAATTTTATATAGTAGACAACTCCCATTTTCTCGGAATATTTTCACATATCTTGACTGTGTTTTATGTATCACCCTCCCTCTTCCGGTGCAGCCGCCCACAAGAAATAATAAATATTGGGTTTTCTTTTGTCTTAACGTGCTTGAGGGAACTGCTACCTGCCAATAACTGTCAAGAAAAATATTTCTCATCTCTTTCCCTTTCAATTTAATCTGTCTGTGATAGTTCAAACAAGTCATCAAGAAAGTTTGAAGGCAAGTTTCCCCCCTCTCCGAGCTTGGGTTGAGTCATACGGGACAGGGTTGGAGTTGCTCCCCGCGAGTTCCCGCTGGGACACAGAAGGTGCACAGGCTTCGTTTGGCCTCCTTCCATTCATCCTGTTCATAAAAAGTATCAAGACATGCAACGAGAGGTCGAACCGTACACGTTATAATGAGATCACCATCATTTACAGTTTTCTCTTTGGAAAAAAGGAAAATTATTTGATGAGAAAAGTTGAGCAGACCCTTCGCTCATGCTGAGTGATGGACGTGTGACCAAGATCTCATTTTCATGTAGGAGCATCTGTCTCAAACGTCATGATGTCATTAATCCTTTATATTAGAATCACATATCAATACATTTTCATCATGATCATAATTACCATTTTCATGGTTGATTTGAAAAATATTGCAGTTCGATAATATGAACTTGGAAACCTGAAACCTGAAACCTTAAAGCCCAATTTCTTATAATGATAATGATATAAATACTACTACTACTACTACTACTACTACTACTACTACTACTACTACTACTACTACTACTACTACTTCTACTACTACTATTACTACTACTACCTGGATCCCATGGGAGACCAGTAGTGTCGTGCCTGGCACTGCTGAATGGGATATCCAGCCGATTCATATTTTTGTTTTATCATGTATATACATGTATTTAAGTATTTGTATGATTCATTTTTTTTTGTATTTTTTTTTATTTGAATCGGAAAATAAATACAATATAAGTACTACTACTACTATACTACTATACTACTATACTACTACTACTCCTACTACTACTACTACTACTACTACTACTACTACTACTACTATACTACTACTCCTACTACTATTACGACTACTACTACTACTACTCCTAGTGACAATGATAATGGCAATAATATATATATAATGCATCGTATTTGATAGGGACCAGGTAACGCTTTCGTTCTTCTTTTACGTGTAGGTCTGCCATTCAAGCATATTTTCAAGGATAATATTTCATTTCAATATCAATTTCAATTCCAATTTCAATTTTTTTTTCATCTCCATATGAATGATACATGTATATACAAAACAGTATAAAACAATACAATGCTATTTTTTCAACAAATCGGGGAAATGTACAAAACAAATACAAAACATAATCAAAACCTGAATAAAAATGACGAAGTTCTGAATGAGGTGCCTATCATTATTGGAAATATATATGACGTGTCGGTTATTTTTTAATTGAATTGAATTGAATATGGTTTATTGATAAAAAAAAAATACATTCAAAATAACAGCCCAGAGGCTGAAACAAATTGAGTTTACAATATGATTCAAATTATCAATGATAAAAAGGAAGACCAGCTCCCCTTGATGGGCGAGGTGAATGTGGGCTGTCGGACTCGTCGGTAGTACTCGTTTTTATACGTTTAAAAAAAGGGAAATAACAAAATGTGTTTTTATTTTGCTTGACAAATTGTTCTTTGTAACTAAAAATCATTAATATTACTTTTTATATTAAGGTAAATGAATGTATCTTATCATGTTTATTGATAAGTAGCAAACGGTCAGAATTTACTATTTTTTTAAAAACAAATTAAATAAATGAATAAAAACCAAGTGTATTATTAGCCTCTTTGCATATCACCGTCGTTCTATTTCCCCATATACATGCTCATGTATACCGTTCTGTCACACATCTGTTCATCAGCCGCAAGGCAATCCCTTCCAATCAAAAGTGACACCGGAAAATGTTTCACTATTCTTTGACATCAAGCTCGACCATGACCATCTCTCCAGTGAACGAAAACATATTTGTAAGTGAAAAATATCGTCGTATTCACTTTAGTCTAATTCAATTATGCTCCGTAACATGCCTTAATTTGATTAAATATATTAACGTCATGCTAATTTGATTATCTTCGATCTAAATTGATTCATGTATTCTATTCAAGCGAGTTGGAATACTAGAATAAAACTAAAACGGGACTAAAACCCAGTGCATTCTTGCTTCCAGACGACAGACGTTATACCATCTAATTCATACGACTATTTGCTGCTTTTATCATATCCATTGAGTTGAAATAACTCATAATTTTTCTTTGCAGCAATTACTTACTTAAATAATGAAAGTAGTCCATGATTATTTCATTCTTTAAACTATTGTTTTATTATTACTTGATTAGATTGATGTTGTGATTTTGTTTCAATATCTTCTTTGTATATTTTATATTAAATTTGCCTGTAACTTGTTAATATTTTGTATGCTTTTTGTGTCATTTTCAGGACATTGATATAAAACAGCGGTTTGGGGATCTTTTGTACCTGTAATACGATACAATAATCTATTTCTAAAAATTAGGTCGAACGCCTATTCAACGCTCCTTTGTAATGCCTTTCAAATAGGAACTGGCTTGTTATTGTTGTGTCCGCACAATTCAATGCACATCGTACGACTCTATTGTCTATGTCCCCCTTTGTTTTCATGATTTTGCGGAAATAGTTTATATCGTGTTCTTATTCGAATCAATAAGTAAAAAAAATATATTGCGTAAACGTATTTTGTAGTTAATCCTACATTTAAAGGGAAACTTCACCCAGACATTTGAGTGCACTCAGTTGATGAAGAAAAATACAGTGGTCAAACTGTGAAAATTTGAGCAAAATCCGACTATCCGTTCAAAAGTTATGAATCTTCAAAGTTTTGATTTAAACCCATGATGGGCTCCTCAAATTGGCACCGTACAGGAACAAAATGGCTGGCAACATGGAGAACTCTCCATTCACATTGTACACAGAATTTCACATTTTCCTCTTTTTCCAGAAAATTAGACAAAATTTTGTTTTTTCAGTTATATATATTATAGCCACATCAATTCTACAGGCATTCCAGAAAGAACGGTGCTGATTCATCNTGTACTTATATACAAAATGTTTGGTTGAATGAAGTAGGAATGATATAGAAATCGCACAGTTATTGGTTATATAAAAGAAAGTCCATTTTCGTAAAGATTGTTTTAACAACACGATTAATTGTCCCAAGAGGCTCTTAATTCTTCGAAAGTGTCTCTAATTCTGTTTAACTAAAATTTGTGTGGTGCCGATTATTACGAACCCAAAGATTTTGAAAAAAAGGTGTATATGAGGCGTTCAAAAATTGTTCGCTCCATTTTTCATCTTTATCTATTCGTTCTGAAAGGGAATCTTGTGGAACGGTTAAATAAATCTCAGTGAGTCATGCAAAACCACTCTTTATACTACTTTATTCCAGGAAGAGGACGTAGATCCCAGTGCGTCAAAAATTAAAACTATCCTGTAAAAACAACACCCTTAAAGTAATTGGGAAATAGACCTTGTAGAAGTACAAAGTTCTAAGTACTTTCTTTACAAACAGGAGGACAGCAGTACTCTGAATCCCCGGAGTTGGTTAAGTTTTTGCCCAATTAAAGTTCTAAGAGTGCGTCTCTTTCACTCTTCCTGTATACAGGATGTGTGTACATTGCTCATACAAAAAGAACTTCTCACTTTCTAGGTTTCACAACACTGAAATTTTCCTGGCGATTGTTCTGAAACAATTTATTCGAAAAAAAGGACTATATATTTCACTTCAAGTCATGGTTTCCGCTACTTGTCATTCCGAATCAGATCAAATCGCCGGTGATGGAACGGTTTTTTTTTCTTCTTCCTATTTTTCTCGCTTCATCAGCAAGGATTTTCATACTTCCTATATTCTTTAAAGGTACTGCCAGAAATTTGTGCTAACTGACAATAACAGGGTTCACCTTGAGAGCCGAAGC